>JBBUKS010218918.1:0-22686 GCA_038050645.1 Hedychium gardnerianum
CCTTTATAAATAGAAATATGATACAACGAGTCCATACAACAATCATCATATGATTGGCTCTAGGGCTCTCACTAACACTTTGTTGATGTATGTAGACTATGAAAAACCAAGCAACCTTTTCGATCTATCTCTATAGATTTTAATCCCAAAGATGTAGGTTGCTTCTCCCTTGTCTTTCATGGAAAATATTTTGTCAATAAAACTTTAACATATTGTAGAATGGGCACATTATTTCCTATAAGCAATTTGTCATCAACATATAATACTAGGAATATGACCGCCCTCCCACTAACCTTCATGTACACGTAGGATTCATATGGATTTTGTGAGAAATCAAACTCTTTGATTATCTTATCAAAATGGATATTTCAACTCTTGGATGCTTGTTTTAGTCCATAAATGGACCGTTGAAGCTTGTATATTTTATTTTTGTCAACATATGTGAAACCCTCGAGTTGTATCATATACACATCCTCGAACAGATTCCCATTAAGGAAATCTTGTTTTCACATCCATCTATCATATCTCATAATCATAATGAGCTGCTATGGCAAGGAGTATCTTAATGGATTTAAGCATAGACACTGGTGAGAAGATCACATCATAGTTAATACCATGTTTTTAACGATAGCCTTTCGCAACCAATCTTGCTTTGTGGGTAATCAAATTACCATCCATGTCAGTTTTCTTCTTGAAAACTCACTTGCACCCTATAGGTATTATACCTTCGGGTGGATCCACCAAGTTCCAAACTTGGTTTTCATACATGGAATCCATTTTCGATTTCATGGCTTTCAACTATGAGTCTCTTTCTCAACTTTTTAGAACATCTTCATAACTAGTAGGCTCCTCATCCCTAATGAGTAACACGTCTCTCGATTCACTTATGAGAAATTCATATCTCTTAGGAATTAGACGGTCCCTACTAAATCTACGAAGTGGCGGTGTATAAACAGGTTCAGTCATTATCTCATCCCTATAAACATGAGACTGTGGGTCTAGATTATGCGTCTCTTCTGTGTCTATTGGAGTCTCTTGAACTACCCTTAGTTCAACCTCACTCCGACTATTTTCTTGCACGAGAAACTCTTTCTCTAGAAATACAGCATGCCTTGAAACAAATACATTTTGTTCCAAAGGATGATAGAATTGGTAACCCTTAGTTTCCTTAGTATAACCAATAAATAGACACTTATCAAACTTAGAATCTAGCTTATCTAATACAATCCTTTTCCATAAGAAGGATAACCCCATATTTTCAAATAAGATAAATGAGGTTTCTTACCATTCCATATCTCATATGGAGTAGTTGAGACTATCTTCATCGGGACTCTGTTTAGTAAGTAAATAGTTATCTCGAGTGTGTAACCCCAAAAGTATTTTGGATGACTTGAATCATTCATCATTGACCTAACCATGTCCAACAAGGTTCATTTTTTCCTTTCTAACACACCATTATGTTGTGGCGTGCAAGGCGAAGTCCATCGAGACAATATCCCATTGTCTCTAAGATAATCTTTAAACTCTTGGATTTAGTGTTCACCACCTCGATTCAATCGAAGTATTTTAATACTTTTGCCAAATTATTTCTCTATTTCATGTCTAAATTCTTGAACTTTTCAAAGGCTTTAGACTTGTATCTCAATAGATACACATACCCAAATCGTGAGTGATCATCAATGAAGGTGATGAAGTAGCTATAACCTCCTCATGCATAAGTTGACATGGGTCCACATACATTGGTATGTATAAAGTCCAATACGCCATTCTATCATTCACCTTTTCCCTTAAAAGGTAACTTAGTTAGCCTTTTAAGCATGAAGTGCATGTATCTAATGAATCCAATTCAAAAGATTTCAAAATTCCAAACTTGTGCAATTTGGACATGAGTTTTTTGCTTATATGGCCAAGGCGACAATGCCACATATAGGATGTTAATTGATCATCTTTTCGAGCCCATTTGTTGCTCATTTCAATATTGAATATGTCATTGGATATATCTAATGTGTAGACAACATTACATATTGTTCCAGTTCCATAAAGAATATCTTTCAAAGTTATATAACAACAATTGTTATTAAAAGTCAAATTGAAGCCCTTTCTTTTTAGACAAAAAATAGAAATAATATTCTTTATTAAAGTAGAAAAATAATAATAATTATCCAGTTCCAAGACAAGTCCATTAGGAAGTTTCAGCAAGTAAGTTCCTATGGCTTTAGTTGTAAACTTTGCTCCATTGACCAGTCTTCTACTATTCCTTAGCCACTATATGTCATTACATATATGTGAGTCACACCCCCAGTATCTAATATCCAACTATCAAAAGAAATAGTATGACATTCAATAACAAAGATACTTGAAGTAGATGGGGCATCACATGTCATATTCTTCTTCACAGACTCAAGATAAATCTTATTGTTTCTTCGCCAGTGCCTCATTTGCCACAATAATGACACGATTCCTTTAGTATCAGTTCTTCTTTCTTAGCCTTTTTGTTCTTCCCCTTAGCTTGTGCTTTTGAATTTCTCTTCTTAGAAACTTTCTTTGAAGTGTTGAACAACATTACAACTTTTTGTTATTTCTTAACAGATGGCTCCACTGTCTTAAGCATGTTGATCAACTCTGGAATTGTGATTCAAGATGGTTCATCACAAACTGCGAATAGCTATTAGGAAAATTATGTAAAATCAAGTCAATACTTAATTCATGATCCATTACAAATCCAAGTGATCCAAACCACTAAATGTAGTCATTCATCTTTAGTACATACTGCACCATAGATGAACCCTCCTTTATCTTTGAGAGAAAGAGAAGCTTGGTGACCTTGAACTGTTTGGATCTAGATTGCTCATCAAACAACTCACGAATATAATAAACAATTGTATAAGCATCCATATGCTCAAGTTGTTTTTGTAGTTCTAGAGACATTAAGGCTAGCATGATGCAACTGGCAAGATCAGAATGAGTCGTATGTTTCTGATTGGCCAACATTTGGTTCAATGTAGCATCATCAACAAGACTCGAGAGAAGAGGCTTTTTGAGGACATAGGATATCTTCTCAACCTTAAAAACAATTCTCAGGTTTGGAAGTCAGTCCAAGAAGTTCGGTCCAATCAGTTTATTAGTGTCCAAAATTAAGAGCAAATTTAAAGATGACATTCTGATTCTATTAACCTAGAAATACAAAATTGAGCAAATATAAGAGAGATGAATTTATTATGTAATGCAAACAATTTACATACATAAAAGGAAGTCTCACTTATTTATCGAATTCAAAAACCTTTATTTTAAATTCACGAGATGGTAGGTTTTCTCCAAGTGGGTTGATATCCACTATAGATAAAGACAACCTTGGAGAGAGTCCAACAAACCATTCTTAGTTTTAGTGGTAGGTATCAAGTATACCAATTATATATCGCGTATATATAACTATCACATTATGTTAACAACTTATTGATATTTGCATAAACGTCGGGTTGTCAACTCATTAACATATATGCATCATATGTGTATCACCTAACTTCACCCCTATTCATATTAACCTTGGAGAGAGTCCAATAAGTAAATGCTTCAAGTTACAATCGACCCATTAATCATGAGATCATATCTCAATGGTCTGAACATGTCTAATCTTAAGTTGGGCTTGGAGAGAGTCCAACAACACATGCTTAAATATTAAACTCTAATTCAACATATTAATGGAAGGTGTAAGCTTTAAATTTAAATAAGGGATTTCTAATACAACACTAGATCCCCAGAACTAGGTTCGAGTAGGATGCCACGGGGATGGGTGGTGTCGGACAGCAAGCTGTCCGCCGGCTGCTTTAGCGTGGGCGACGACTCTTGGGCGGAGGGCACTGCTTTGGTGTCCTGCTGGCCAATAAGGGGGGATGGGTTGCTAGACAACAAGAGGAGGCTAGCCAGCGGTGATTGGGTGGCAGCACAAGGACAACAATTATCCTTGTGGTCAGTGACAAGAAGAGAGGAGGAGAGAAGGGGGATGAAAACCTAACACTTAGGTTTAATCCAAGAGTTGTTCATTTTTCTCTCCAACCTAGATCTATATATAGATCTCTTAACAAGTTTGATTAGGGAACTCAAACCCGTATCCGCTAACCCAAAATCCAAACTATTAGCCTTAAGTTTGGTTCAAGACCAAACCATCTTGGTTTATACCCAAACCACTTTTATTTAAAACCAAAGTAATTTGGTTTATAATTAAATCAAAGAAGGCCCAAATCATCTTCAAAAGACATGGAACATCCGCACTTCCATTCCAACAAATATCTTTCCATATTTTCTATTCTTCTGGTTCAACCAAACTTAGCCTCTCTCGATCTGAGAATCCATTTCTCAAACTTGTTTTAAGTCTTTTAGATACACTCCTAGTGCTTGTGATCCAATATGTTCCTAATTTATGTTGGTCATCAATAATTAACCATTAATCATGGATCGATCATGAGTGACACCTACTAGAATATCATGATCCCCAATTGACCAAAAAATAACAATTGATCCAAGAATAATTCTAAACCCTTTAGTAGCTATAATTATGCGTGAGTTTGTTCCTTTCACTCATCTTATACCCACTTGGTTCATGACATGATTTATGTGTCAGGCCCCACTAGACTAACTACATCGGACTTAGCCCAAGCTGTAGTTTCTTGTCCTATGTATTCGAATTACTCAAACACTTGTCCAAGAAGACCTTCTTCTTGACGTGTTTCTACTCTAGCCAAAGACTTACCAGTAATAATCCTGACAAATGACCATAGAGTATACGTCTCCTTATTAAAGTAGTGGTGAATCCTCTGTAGGCTATTCAAACACCATCGGACACTTTGACTTGTACCCAATTATCATAGGGTCACACCTCCAAGGACATGCTTGTTTAAGATGTCAAAGTATAAGTCTTCATGACCAAGATGACTTGAATACCTTAAGTCGAAGGAAACTTACACTCAAGCTTCAATGAGATCTTTAGAGACATGTATAGAACCACATGAAGTCTCATGGAAGGTCACATCCGATGAACTAGTTATCTTTAACCAGCATCCATATGTTATCTCTCAATATCCCAATGTTTACAGCTAGTTAGGATCGACTGCTTAGTTAAACCAAGGAGTTCAACATATGCTAGTCTTATAGAATTAATGATGTCAAGTCTATCAATTCATCGACTAAGAAATATTTCAATATGTTCATAATTACCCTTGAAGAGATACCCACTAATTTTGATCCAATCACAATTTCTCTTTTGCTATGCATTGTATTATGGACTTCATTAATTGAGTTTAAGATCCAATTAGATAGATAGAGAATGTACACTCAAATAGTGTGTTGATGTGGCATCCGATGTGGACTAGATAAGTCTCGAATTGCTGATGTGGCACAAGATAAGGACAACCTGATTGACGTTGCGAAATGATAAGATTTGTCTTACTGACGTGGAAGAAGGACTGATCAAGGATAAGGACCAAGCTACTAATGTGGCAGAAAAGCCTCATTGATAAGCTAACATGGCAGAATGGTAGTGACCGATGCCAGATCCGTAGACCAATCCTAGGGATCAGTAGACCGATTGATCATATTTGGATCCAATTTCTACCTTGATCGATATATTGATCAGGGTTATCAATAGACCAATTCGGGTTAATAAAAGAAGTCATCAAATCGAGGCTTCATAATCCATTGCTCAATTGCTCCAACTCTAGTCTCGCTCCGAAATGTTGATGACACAACGACCTATTGCTCTAACAATTGAACTTACCTTTAGAGTTATTTATTGTTGGTATTAACTTGTGTTATGTTGTTGTCTTTTGTACTCAGATTTTATAAAGAAATGGTAAACATGTTATCATTCCTTAGTGGATTGCCTATCAAAAGTGGTCAATGACAGCGAGCCTTGGACTATCAACTGTGGGGCTGTGAACTAAGTAAAAAAGAAAAGATGTTTGTATTGTTCTTTTCTTTATTTTGCTATTAACTTTTATAAAACAAAATAGTTTTTGAAAAATGGGAGTTAGAGACACACGTTATTCACCCTCCTCTAGCGCTTCTCGATCCTACAAAAAATGGTTGAAAACCACCCAACAGTCAAGGCAAAAAAATGCAAAACAATCGTGCATGGGAGGCACAATCTGGTCGTGTCAGGCCTTGAGTAGAAAAGCATGATCGTGCTTAAGAGGCATGACCGTGGCATGTCTGGCTATTTTAGCTCTGGAGTGAAAAGTGTTGGATCGATAAAATGTTAGATGGGAGGTGAGTAGAGCGCTTTGTATGCATTCGAAAATCATTTAAAATCAAAATAAAGCAATGGATAAATAAAGACAAAATAGACAAATTGGTTTTACTTGGTTCACATCCCAGTGGCTACTAGTCCAAGGCCCACAATAAGTTTTGTTGGTGTTGGAAGCACTAGCTAATCAAACTTGTGTTTTGATATTGGCAAAATGATGTGAGCATTTCATATAGGATTTTTATTGTAGTTTGACACACATCTTATCTCATTTTATGTGCATATGTCTCATGTTTTCATCTATTCTTGCATTGTTTTGTTACTTTCTAGTTCGAAGAGCTACTTTTATTTGTTATTCATTGATAGGGAACGACAAGGAGTGAAAATGGAGTTCAAAGACCCATTTCCAAGTTCATTCCAGCTGCCACAACTGTGGACATGGTCGTGGCCAATCTAGAGAGGTCATGCTGAAGTTTTTGAGCCCTTGAGTGTTCACCAAGGAAATGTTATGCCAGTTGGCATGGCCATACCCGTGTTCATATCTTCTCCAGCAGGCGCAACGGGCAGGTCGTGCTAGTGGCGCTGGTTATGCAAAATCTTCAAATGCTTCCAGCATTCACCATGGGTAAGCCGTGCCAGCCAACACGACCATGCCCGAATTTAGGACCTCTCTAGCCTTCACTATAGGCGGGTCATGTCAGTTGGCATGGTCGTTCCGCCACCCAAAAGAAGTCATAGTTTCTGACACGGGCAGGTTGTGTCGGTGGGTACGGGCCATGTCGAGCACCTAGAAATTCAGTATAAAAGGGTTGTTTTGGATCTGAAGCATCATCTTGGACAAGAGGGGCTTCAACTCCTTCCTGAGAGATAGTTTTCCCCTTCTTGGGGAAAACCTAGAGCAACCATCTTCTTCCATCAAGTCAATCCATCCACATCCGGAGCAAGGATTCCTTCCGAAGACATATCCTGCAAACCTTGCTAAGCATTTCTTCCTCTATATTCTCTATTTTGGATTGTAAGAATGCTTCTTTTATTGTCTTTGTGTTGTAATTCCCTTGTAATAGAGTAGACTCTTGATTCTAGGATTAGGGATTAACTCCTTTTGATATGTAAACACTTTTTTATTGAATATATAGAGTTTGCATGTTTCTTATTCGATGATATGTGTGTTTATGGTCCTGGCCTACTATGTACACACGATCTTGATGGTAAAAGCATAAGATTAATTTTCCATGAGGTGCAAGGATGAACCGAATGGAGAACCCAATCATCTGATCCATAGAAACCCGAGTTGTGGAGAGTCACCTACGAAAGTAGATCGGTATGCCATGAGGAGTAATAAGCTATCATAGATCTTAATGGATCGGTTTCAATTCGTCGCCACACAGTAAGAGAAGGTAACTTGGGGGTTGTGGGATCATGTGATAGGGATCTCCTTAGGAAAGCAATCCCTCAGCTATGTCGCTCTGATAGTAGATGATGAATTGGAATAGATACACCGGTGTAGTTCCAAAAGTTCACATCGGATACCAAAGGATGTTGGATAGTTGGAAACGAGAGAGAAGGGGGGTTTGAATCTTGTCCAATTAAAACCTTTTCTTTTTACATAAATCAAAGTAGCAATGAAACAAAACATGAAAGACACTTATTTTTTACTTGGTTCGGAGCCCAGCCGACTCCTACTCTAAGAACCCACGACCCTTTGAATCATATTGATGGGTTAATCCACTAAAGCTCTTCTCTTCAAAATACTTTAGGAGAAGAAGCATACTCATACACAGAGAAAGAGAAGGATAACAACACACTACTATCACCTTAATATATGCAATAACAAAAAATTAAAAGTATTATATCGATAGTACAAAGAATATAGATGAAGCATAGGTGTCGGTATGTTTTGCAGTATCGTAGTAGATGATCTTGAATGAAGAGCAAAAGTCGTAACAGGATGAAGAGCAGAGAGAAATTGTAATCGGCTCGGACCCCGAGAGCTTCTTTTATACGCTATGTTCCGTCGATTGAAAACCTGATCAGTCGTCTGATCCTTTCGGTCGACTAATCCTCCTATCAGTCGATTGAATCTGCGCCTTTCCTTCTGTGCTCTGATGCGATCCGTTCGATACCAAAAATCACGCTTGATCGGTTGACTGATACAACTTATTAATTGACTGATCTCTATGTTTACCTTTTCTGCATTGATTTGATATGATAGCATTTATTGCCTTATTTGATCGGTCGACTCATCCCACTGAATTCCATTTCTATCGAACTGAAGTTGATCTTCTCCACGTAGGTTTGATCGGTTGACTGAACCTCTTGTTCAGTCAACTAAACCCACTTTAAATTAGACCTTTATTTTTATCTACAAAACAAAGTCATAATAGGCAATAATAGAGGTCCTGTAAAATAGAAGTTAGACCAATATAAGTATGCATGAATATGATAGTTCAGATTGTCTTGATCTCAACTTAGAAAACTCCGTTGGTTTCTTAAGTTGGATCAGCGCCTAAGGTTTGTCCCTACTGGGACACGAACTCACTGCACTAACTCCAGGTGCTTACCTCAAATCACCTGCCAAACATCGGGTCCTCCAGACCTGTTTGAACTTTGCTCTACATTGGATCAGCCCTCTAGGTCTTCCACTTGATTTGATATCAGGTCCTCTAGACCTATCGAATTCTTCCGCCATATGTAACGTCCTCTTGACCCATCTGGACTTCTTACCTTCTTCCACGATCTGTCGATACTTCCCTTGCCTAGTATTGGGTCCTTCAGACATAGGCTTTCAGAGTTGAGATCTGCACACTGGATAAGTTCATCAAATAACAATAAGACTTAACTTTGAACCTTTATCAACATTAAAATATAAGTTTGATTATGGTGCTCCCTGCACCAACATAGGATAGTCTACCTACATAAATAATTATTGAGGATATGAAACCAAACATAGATTAGGTATTTACAATCATTGTGGTGAAACCAAAATTTTAGAATCATTTCCCCGAATCAATTCTCTCTCTCGGTAATCTTGCTCACTCTCTCTTTCTCTCTCCCTCTCAACTCTCTCTTGCGCTTAGCTCACTCTCTCAAACTCTAGTTCTCAAACTTTCAACCAACTCTCGATTGTCTAGATAACTAGCTTCACAAACTCAATTAGTGTTTAGTCAATAGTCCCTATGGATCAATATTTTATTACTTGACAACAGAATTGTGCACTTGAGATTTACACACATCATGTTTTTGGTGTTGTTGCCAAGGACTGTTTCAATTAACATTGATTGATTAGTGATTTAGTTAATCTATATTTCTTATCTTTTCTACTTCTTCTTTTCTTTTTATGCCTTTCTGACCTCTCTTTCAGGTGGGCAAATTTTTTATTTATGAGCAAGATGGATTCTCACACTCAGTGGTTTGACCTATTGAATGCTGTGAATTCTGCTGATTATTATTGTGAGTTTTGTGGTGTAAATTGGCATGATATTGATAATTGCTTGATTCTTTTAGACCCTGCATATAGAGTACATGGAGAAAAATGGGGTATCCTCCCTGACTACCTTTAATGGGCACAAAAATTGTATTATGAGATGTGCGAAGCAACAAGACATACAATTAAGATGTGCATCAGGTTTCACAACTTACAAATCAAGTGGAAAATTTTTCTGTCAATTCAAAGCAACTAGGATGAAAAAGAAGAAGACACTAAGACATTAATTGAAGAAGAAGGTTTAGTTGTGTTTACTAATGTTATTGATACTTGTTACGTCACCGCAAGTGCACGACTATGTTATCAGTAATAAAAAATATTGATCCTATAGGAACTATTGATTAAGCACTAGTCAACTTTGTAAAGTAAGTTATTTAGACAATAAAAGTTTGCTTAATGTCACCAATGCAAGAGAGAAGGAGAGAGAGAGGGAGAGAGATCAAGAGAGAGAGTTTTGAGATAGGGAATGAGCTTAGGGAGATGGTTCTAGGATTTCAATTTCATTATGATGCTAGCTAATGTCCATAATGCATATTCACTTCCTTACCCTCCATGTTTATGATCTTGTAGGGATTTTAACGAAATTACCGGTACGACCCCGTGATGGTTACACCGTAGTGTTTACACCATTTGTACTTCAATGTTACTAAGTAGAAGAGGTAATATAGAAAGTTTGATTAAAGGGATACCCCTTGTCATTAGGGGCCCCCTGGTCATACAGTCTAGATTACACAAGTCACTTCCTAACATTGAATTAGTGCAAACCCATTAAACGCTAGTTAGATAATCCCTTGCAAAGGATTAGTCCCTATTTCAAGGTCATTATCCTAGGAAGTGGTTAATAATCGATACCCTTTATCACTAAGGGTATAGTAAGTCCAGTTGAATGGTATTCTCTGTCACTAAGGATCTCCAAGTTATCCAGCCCAGAAGTAATCTTATAATAGGAATAAATCCTTCATATCTACATACATTACCCACATACACATTTCGTCAAACATATACAAGACACAAGACACAACACACAAGATGTAAGCATCTCATAGAAATAAGAAAATGGCATATACATAGTTCATACATCAACATCACATCTTAATTACTTCCTACATCATAAAATAGGGAGATTACTCCATGAATAAGGACATACAAACCAAAGACCCAAAATAAAGCATACTTACAACCCCAAATTTGAGAATAGAAGGAGAAAAGATGCTTATCGAGGAGGTGTCAGTGTCTTCGGGATGTTTCCTTTCTTCAGAGGTGGATGGATTGACGAGAAGAAAGAGCTCTAGGGTTTCCCCCTAAGGAGAGAACTTTTTCCCAAGGAGAGTGGCTGAACCCCAAACCTAAGATATCTCAAAAGAGATGAAAAATCCTCTTTTATAGGCAGGGGCATGAGCCTTGCTTTTCCCATCACACAGTCATGCCTCCAAACATGATCATGTTGTGTATATGCCGGAGGCTAAGGTACGACCATGTGAGAGCCTCAGGCATGGTCGTGCCTTTTAGGCACGGCCGGGCTATGTGGTCTTTCAATAGGTGAGGCATGGTCGTACCTCACAAGCATGGCCCAAGTCTTGTAAAGCCTTGACCCTGGTACACGGTCGTGCCTCTAGGCATGAACCTAATGTGAAGACGGCTCTGCTCATCCTTTAAAACACGGTCATACCCTCCTAGAATGGCCTTGGCATGAGTTTTGCTGGGGCAGAGACACGGTCGTGCCCTCCTAACATGACCCTGGTATGAGTTCTGCTGGGCACGACTTTGGCTAGCTCCTAGGAGACATGGGCATGTATTTTGAAGACACGACCATGTCAGCTTGAAGAACACGACCATGCCCAGGAGCACGACCATGTTTTCTAATTTTCCTCCAAAGCTGCCCAATGTTCATTTGTGCTCTATTTTCGCTTCTAATTGCATCTTGTCAATGAAAATACGCAAAGAGCAAATCTTCGAACAACGTAGGGTAAAAGCATGATGATATGATAAAATAGGGTGCGATAATGTAGATCACAATCAATGAATACAAGAAGATGTGCGTCAAACAATGCATAAAAGTATATATATAATCTATGCACATCACACCCCTAGACTTAAACCTTTGCTTGTTCTCAAGCAAAAAACCTGTAATCTAGATCCAAGGGTCAGTACAATTGATGTGTGTAGATTATACATATTTTTATGCATTGTTTGAAGCACATCTACTTATATTTCATGAGTATAATTTACACTTATTGCACCCTATTTCATTATTTGAGCATACTTCTACTCATTTAGTTTGGAGAACTGCTCTTTGTGTGTTTTCATTGACAGGACACTATTTGGAGTGAAAATGGAGCAAAAATAAACATTGGAGTAACAAAGGAGAACCTCAACAGCATGGTCGTTCCTCACAAGCACAATTGTACCTTAGCTCCACCATGGTCATGCCTCATAGGCATGGCCATGCCTCAGCCTCGGAGGACCTAAGGCCACAGCCGTGCCCAGAGACCGGCCGTATGAGTCTCCTTACGACTTCTCAAATAGGGGTCGTGCCATCTAGGCACGGCCGTACCTTGCCTCCATTATTTTCTCAACACATGGTCATACCATCCAGGCACGACCAAGCTTCCAGATAAGAGAAAGGCATGGCCGTGTGAGCTAGAAAGTAGGGGTCGTGTCAAATTTTGGGCAGCCTATAGACCAAAAATAAAATGACTATAACTTTTCGCTAGATTGAAGTTTTGGTTTAAATCAACTTCTAGAATGTAGATAGCCTCAATATCTACAACTTTTCTTCAGAGTACAATAGAAGAATTCACCATCTACCTGTGATAAAAGGCACGGACGTGCTTCCCAAACAGAAGTCGTGTCCCATGCTTCACACAAATTTGCAGACTAAACTTTGAACCACCATAACTTTTAGCTTAGTTGGATTTTTGGGCCGAATCAACTCGTAAATTGAATATAATTTCAAGGGTTCCAACTTTGGTTCAAGACATAATCTAATATAAAGTGGTCTAATGGGCGGAAAACCTATTTTGGTAGAGCTCAACAAATGGGACAGATCTGGGCAGTTTTGGGGGAATTATAAAAGGGTCAAGCAAACCCTTGCTTGAACCATCATTGGTTTGGGGTTCATCACCTCTTCTTGGGAAAGGGTTCTCCCCTTAGGGAGAAATCCTAGAGCTTCCATCATCATCCTCCTCGATGATCCGTCTATATCTAAAGCAAGGAAACATCTCGAAGACAACAACAATGCCTCAATAAGTATTTCTTCTCTTTCTCCATTCTCATATTTGGGATGTAAGAATGCTATTATTCTTGTCTTTGATTTGTATTCCTTTTTCTATGGAGTAATCTCACCAATTTTAGGGTTAGGGAGTAATTATGATGTATGATTGATGTATGAACTATGTATATGCCAATTTTCTTATGTCTATGAGATGTTTACTTCTTGCTCTATGTGTGTTGTGCATTACACATGTTTGACGAAATGTGTATGTGAGTAATGCATGTAGATGTAAGGGATTTGCCTCTTTGTTAAGGCTGCTACTAGACTAGATAATCGGAAGATCCTTAGTGACAAAGGATATTCATTCAACCAAACTATTATGCCCTTATTGACAAAGGGCATCGACACTTACCCACTTTTTAAAGTTAAAAGTCCTTAACATAGGGACAACCCTTTCTACATAGGAGTAAGTGTGGAGAATAAGGAGCTGAACATATTATAGGAATATTATCTAACATCATAATGAAACTGAAACCCTAGAACTATTCCTCCCAAACCAACTTCCTTCTCTCTTTCTCTTCCTCTCTCTCTCTCTTGTTCTCTCTTCCTCTCTCTAACACTCTCTCTTAGCTCTCTTGCATTCAAATCAACTTTCGACTATCTAGATAACATATTTTTTGAAATTACTAGTGCATAATCAATAGTTCCTATGGATATGATAATATTTTATATTACTAACAATGTAACCGTGCACTTGTGATTTCGTAAACCGATCCATTAAGATCTATGATAGGCTATTGCTCCTCGTGGCATACCGATCTACTTTCATAGTCAACTCTCTATGTTTCAGGGTTCTACGGGTTAGAAGATTGAGTTCTCCTTTCGGTTCATCAAGATCGTGTTTAATTTGTAGATTCGGACCAAAAACACTCATATCATTGAAATAGAAATATTCAAACTCAATAGGTTCTCAAAGTAATGTTTACATATCAAATGAGCTAATCCCTAATCCTAAAATCAAGAGTCTACTCCATAAATTCGGAGTTACAACTAAAGATCATCATGTAAACAAATTGCAATCAAGACAAATGGAGAAATGAGAAGAAAAGCTTAGTCTCGATGTGAAGAATTATCTCCGGATTCTCTCCAATTTGAATTTTGGGCATTCAAGCATCGAAAATCTCTTGAATCCACTCTCTGAAGTCTTCTTGGGGCCCTTGGATGAATCATAATCGAGATCCCCTCCTTTGAGATCCAAACCTCCCTTTATACTTGGTTTTTAGGTGCTTAACACGACCTATGCCCTCCAACACGGCCTATCGGCAAGGCCTGCCCATGCCCGCCGGCACAGCCTGCCCGCTGGCACATCTTGCTCGTCGGCACGGCCTGCCTTTGTCTAGCGCTGTGGCTACTAGTGGGCAATGGCATGGCTATGCCGACTTACATGACCCATTCATGGTGAACTTTGGAGAAACTCTAGCATGGAACATGACCATGCCGGCTAGCACAACCTACCTGTGGCACCCACTAGAAGCATATGAAGATCTGGCATGATCCGACATGTGTCGGCTGGCTCGGCCCGTGCCGGCTGGCTCGGCCCGTGCCGGCTGGCTCGGCCCGTGCCGGCTGGCTCGGCCCGTGCCGGCTGGCTCGGCCCGTGTGCTTCAAATTAAAATTCTGCTTAAAGGACAAAATATGCATGTGTGCTTCAAATTGAAATAAAAAAGAACAACATGAATAGAACAAAATCTGATGCATGCTAAGGAACAACTATTAAACTACAACTAAGTTACTGAATACTAACCAACATCCCTTAATCTAGGTTGGATGGTTCAAGAAAGTTTTGCGCTTCGCCCTCATCAGCTTGCATGTCCGAAAAGTACTTCTTCAATCTTTGGCCATTCACTTTAAAAGTCCTTGATGTGTTTCTCCAAATATCCACAGCTCCGTATGGATGCACCTTCTGTACTTGGTAAGGTCCTGACCACCTCAATTTTAATTTTCTAGGGAAAAGCTTTAGTCTTCAATTGTATAACAACACCGAGTCACCTTCATTGAATTCTCTCATCATGATATGCTTATCATGCCATATCTTAGTTCTTTCCTTGTATGATTTGGCATGCTCATGTGCATCTCGTCTATTTTCTTACAATTCACTCAGTTGAAGTTTCCTTTTCTCTCTAACTATTTTTAGATCAAAATTTAGCAGCTTAATAGCCCAATAAGTTCTATGCTCCAATTCCACTAGGAGATGACAAGGCTTCCCATAGACTAACCGAAATGGTGTCATTTCTATGGGAGTTTTATAAGTGGTCTAGTACGCCCACAGAGCATCATCAAATTTAGTGGACCAATCCTTCTGAGATGTTAACACTGTCTTCTCCAAAATACTCTTGATCTCTCTGTTTGATATTTCTACTCGTCCACTTGTTTGAAGATGGTATGGTGTGACTATCTTATGATTAACTCATACTTCTTGAGTAAATTTCTGAACTATCTTTCGATAAAGTGAGATCCTCCATTGCTAATCACTGCTAAGGGGGTTCCAAATCTAGGAAAAATGATCTTTTTGAACAACTTGATCACTGTCTTGGCATCACATGATGGAGATGCAATGACTTCCACCCACTTGGAAACATAATCAACAACTACCAAGATATACTTGTTCACCTTGGATGTGGGGAAAAGGCCCATAAAATCCACCCCCAAAATGTCAAAAAGTTCAACTTCTATGATAGTATTTAATGACATTTTATGTCTTTTGGTGATGTTTCCTGTCCTTTGGTAGCGATCACATGCGATTATAAAATCCCTAGCATCCTTGAATATATGGGGCCAATAAAATCCTACTTGTAGAACTTTTGCTGCAATTTTCATTGCCCCGGGTATGACCTCCATAAGCAGAAGAATGAATGTGGTAAAGGATATCATGAATATCCTCATCTGGAACACATCTTCTATAGATGTCATCTGCACATCTTTTATGTAAGAATGGTTCATCCCAAATAAAATATTTAGGTGTGCTCCGGGTGTAAGATCCCACATGCTAGGAAATTCACTAGGTCTGCGTAGCATGGAGCATCTGAACTTCTAACTACTAAAAGTTGCGCATCAGGAAAAAAACTATTAATCGATAAGCCATTATCCTTTTCGTCTTTATCATACTAGTTCAATTGAGAAAGATGATCTGGTAGTAGATTTTCTGAGCCTCTTTTATCCTTGATTTCCAAATCAAACTCTTGAAGAAATAATATTCATCTAATGAGTCGGGGCTATGCATCTTTCTTGCTCAATAAATACCTAATTGCAGCATGATCAGTGTAAACTATCACTTTTGATCCCACCAAATATGACCTGAATTTGTCAAACACAAATACCATGACTAATAATTCTTTCTCCGTAGTGGCATAGTTTACTTGGGAATCATCTAGAGTCCTGCTTGCATAATGTATGACATATAGCTTTCTGTCTTTCCTATGCCCCAACACCTTTCCAATCGTGAAATCACTAGCATCACACATAATTTCAAAAGGAAGATTCTAATCCAGAGTTTGCATTATTAGGGCTGTCACCAGAGCTTTCTTTATCCCGTGAAAACTTCCAAATATTCTAGGTCAAAATTAAAATCAACATATTTCAAAAGTAAATTAGTCAAAGGTTTAGAGATTTTGAAAAAGTCTTTTATGAATCGTCGGTAGAATACAGCATGCCCAAGGAAACTCTTCGCTCCCTTCACATTTAGAGGAGGTAACCTCTTGATAACTTTGTTTTTTTTTGCTTTATCAACCTCAATGGCCTGTTCAGAAATCATATGTCCCAAAACTATACCTTCTCTGATAATAAAATGACACTTCTCCCAATTTAAAACCAAGTTAACATCTTCATATCTTTGCAAGATTTTAGAGAGATTTGCCAAGCATGAATCGAAACTAGTACCATATACAGAAAAATCATCCATAAAAACCTCCATCATATTTTTAATAAAGTTAGAGAAGATAGTCATCATGCATCATTGGAAAGTACCTGGGGCAATACAAAGGCCAAAGAGCATTCTTCTGTAAGCAAATGTACCACATGGATAAGTGAATGTAGTCTTTTATTAATCACTCGGGTGAATTAGAATTTGGTAGTGTTGGTGCAGGAAGCACCAGAATCAAACTTATGTCTTGTTTTTATCCGATGAACTGATCAAGTGTGCCAGATCTCAACTCAGAAAGCCCTAGTATGTCAGTTGGACCCGATACTAGGCAAGGAAAGTCTTAGCAGATCATGAAACTAAGTAGGAAGTCTACAAAGGTCAAGAGGACCTGACATTTAGTAGGTGAATTTGATAGGTCTGGAGTACCTGATATCGAATCAAGTGGAAGCCCTGGCAAGCTTATTCGATGCTAAGCAAAGTCCAAACAGGTCTGGAGGACTCGATATTTAGCAAGTGAGTTGAGATAAGCACCTAGAGTTAGTGTAGTGAGGTCGTGTTCCAGTAGGGACAAACCTTAGCCATTGATCCAACTAAAGAATCCAACGGAGGTTTCTAGGTTGAGATCGATGTCATATTCATGCATACTTATATTTGGTTTAACATTTGTTTTATAGGACTGCTACTATTATAGTCTTTGCTAACATTATTTTACAAGCAAACACAATTCTGAATTAAGTCAGTTTGATCGACCGAACATGTGGATTTGTTGACCGAATAGACCAACATGGCACAATACCTATCAGGTTTCGCAAAGTTGGAAATCATAAGTATCGGTCGACGGATCAGAGAGATTAGTCGATCGATCTAATTATGGTAACGACAGAGATCAGATCAAATCAACTCAAAAATGGAATTCACTAGGATTAGTCGACGGATATATAGAAGAATCTTTTCTCTTTTTAGCTGGTCCTTCCATCCATCCACGAAATCCTTATTCACGAGATTTGATCAGATCTTCTCTTGCTTCTTTTATGAAAGTGGGTTCGAATTCATTCCGTTCTTTCTCTATTTTCTTTGGGTCTTTCTTGGTCACTAGCTCTGGTCTCTTGGTTTGAGAATTGCCATTTGTTGAGCTTGTAAGGCCCGTTGAAGTCCCCGAAGAAAGGAAAAAGTTAAGGGCTATAAGTAGGCCATTTGCTATTGCTATAAGGGCTGCTCGCCTTTATACGGCTTGGCTTCGCTATCGCTCAATTGTAGTGGTCGGCCAAGGAGTCTTCCTACCTACCATACCAATATGCCTATTATATAGTGCGCTTCGCCAGAAGCAAGCAAGACGAGGGCCGAGTACAACGAGGGATCGACCTAAAGGGTAAGAGTGAATGGCCCAAAGCCATTCACGACTGGTGCTGGGGTAGAAGTCAGATAGCTCGTTTTAAAGTAAGGGCAGACTATAATAAGTAAGTAAGAATAGGCTCGAAATACAGATAGGAAAGAGTAAATGGCGCCTGCCATTTACGTAATACTGAATTTGCTGCAGGGGTAGATCCTTTTCTTTCGTAGTGTGTTTTTTGAATCAAAGGAGGGCCCCGTAGAGTGCATGGTATTTCCCGTAGAGTGAATGGCTTCGAGCCAAGCTACTCCATCCTTTTCCTTTTGCTGCTAGCTGGTTATAGTATTACGTTCATGGTATATTTTTCCATTCACGACCTGGTGCCAGCCAGCTAGCTGGGGAGAGAGAAGACCGTTTGTGAATCTTTTGTAGGCCCATAGCCATTCACTACATACCAGTTAATTGCTTAGGCTCGTTTTATAGTTAATATTAGGGGTAGATCTTTCGTAGTTTTGAATGTCCATTCACGCTGTAATCGCTGAGGGCATCCGTAAGGATAGGCTCGTTTTAAAGTTAGGGTAAGAGTGAATGGCCCAAAGCCATTCACGCAATCAATACTGTAATTTATTTGCGGTTGAGAGAGGGTATCACCGATAGGCTCGACTATAAAGGAGAGGGACGAGCATTATTTGTATTAGTATTTATCGCGACGTGTAGACGGGGCGACGTGCTTCGTAGACAAGGCTCGTTCCTGACTTACGAGCTCGTTCCGTAAGGCCTCGCCCTACTTCAGGCTTATGCACTCCACTCGTAAACGAGCGTTAGAGCGAATTGAGCGAGCGAGCGAAGCCTTCCCTTCCCCCTTCCCTCACCCTACAATTGAATTTCCGCTGTAGCTTCCCCGGTTTAGTTGGTTTGCTGGATGAATTGATTTTTGACCCGAGTAGCATAATCTTTCAAAGGAACAGCTTCTACGACGATGGATAGGGGTCAGGTTTGTTTGGCATCTATGCCCCCTGCCCTCCAAACAGTATGAGAGCCTTTCAGCTCGTACTGCTCACACTCCTAGATCTTCACGGCGGCCCCACCCGGAAACTCAGGTGTACATACAAGAGGCGGAGTCGGTCTCCTTCCCATCTATATTGACCGGGAAGAGGGGGGAGGCCGTCGTTATCACGTCGCTATCGAATAATAATAATGCTCGTACCTCCAACAAGTCGTTCATGGCATTTCTAGGCTAGCACCAAAGAGGGAATGGTATTCCATTCCCTCTTTGGTGCTAGCTGGAGTGAATAGGTCCTTTACCATTCACTCCTGGTGTTGGCACCAGGAGTTCATGTATCCATGAACTCTTGGCGCTGGGAGTCTAAATGGAAAATTTGTCCTTTGGGGCCATGTTAGACTAGACTAATTATATTATATGTGATTCAAAAAAGAAACTCTTTTTACGAAAGATCTATCCCTATCCCTATCCCTACCCTTATCACAATTTGGTCGGCCCTGCCTGCCCGCCCTTCTCTATTTTGAGGGATCCCTCATATTGATGATTCCAGGCTTCCCGGACTTGTAACAGATGGCTAGGAACAAGAAGAGGATAAGTAGTCTCTGCCAGGTCCTTCTCCTGTAGCTGAGACGGCCCTTTTTTTTGTTTTCGTTCACCGCGGCACGAAAGAATGAAGAAGCTGGAATAACTCATCAAGAGAGTGGCGCCTAGCCGTTGAGAGCGTCTCTTGTCTTTTCATTGTTGAATAACTGTACGATCAAGGACTGGCCCCCTTCGCATGACCTAGAATGAAAAAGAGGTCCGTGCTACTATAAGGCCTCTAAACTCCTCCCTCAGGACACTGTAGCGTTGCCATGGGGACGGGCTAGCCCCGACTTCTATAGGTCCTTGGTTCGACCTCCTAATGAGAATTGAGGTCCTTGCGCGGGCCTCTCATCCCTAAGACTTGCTTGCTCTGTATGGAGTGTCCCGTGGTTCCTCGAGTGCCAGCCGCAGAGAGGAATGCCATCAACTAGGGCGCTATTTGCCACTAACCACTCGCTCGCCGGCCGCTCGGGCTCCGCGTTTCAAGTTCGTTATCCTAACCCTCTCCCCTGCTCTACCGGGAGCCTGGCCCCTTCTTCTATCTTATCTACAGCCTTGCTCCTCGGCTCCCTACTGCTCCAGCCGCTCGCTGTAATAGCTTGCTTCTCGGGTGGCTCGCACCCCGACCCCGGGTGGTGCGGCTGAGCCAGAGTGGGCTCCGCAGTCGGCCTATGTATCCGGGCGCACGCGTAAAGGCATGATTAGTTCCACGAATCTCACTGCACTGACCATAGTAAACTCCTTCTCGTTGTACCGAAATGGAGGTCTGATTTGAACGACCAGGTACAGCATCACATTTGAGACCTGAGGAAGGTACAGCCCAACTATGAGGTACATCAGCAGGTGTGACAATCATACGTAGATGAGTTTTGGCTGGTACAACCACTCTATTGTCCACTTCTAATAAACGTGATTGACCCAATTCTGGATCATCTTCTGGAATCGTATAACTGTCAAAAGTGAGTGACTCTTCATCGGAACTGTTATAGTCCGAATACTCATAAGGTTGGGTCGACGCCCGCCTCCCCCCAAACTTGACTTGCAAGTTTCCCCGCAAAAAGCTCTCCACGCCTACTCTTATAAAGAGCACTATTCTTCTTTAGTAAGTAACCCCCCTCTCAGAGACCACCCCGGTTGAATCGAAGGCCCGCTTACTCACTTTAATAATAGGCAAGAGGGGACCTCGCCCAGCCCTACCTACTTCAGTTAAGCTGGAACCGAAAAAGACTGAGTTAGTGAAAAAAGAATGTGAAAGGCAGAAGGTATGGGACGACCAGTTCACCACGGAAAGCTAATTCGATCCTAGAGTCGTCGTTGGTGAGAAAAATGCGCAGTGGAAAGGGATGCTAGTCGGCTCGGCGAAGTTGTAGGCCGATCAGATCAAGAGTGATTCCTCACCTATCCTGTCAGGGGCCAAGTCGAACGCTCTAGTATAGATTCCCTATGCTCATGTGAATGGCCGGCCCGTAGATCTCAAAGGATCCATCCATAGGCCTGACCGGAAAGTTTGTCCACGAAAATGAGTTCATGAGACCTCGAATTCCCACGTTCCAGCGTGCATTATGCCAGCAGGTCCCACCCCCAATTGATTGAGTCACCCTACTCTTTCTTTATATAAAGAAGGACAGAGGATATAGACTCTATATAGATAAAGGAGACTGAAAGTAGGTAAATTCTCTTTCTCTCCCGAACAACAGTCTCTTATCTTTTAGGACTTGCAAAATAATAATAGTCGAATATTAACATGGCATATAATACCGTAGTCGTGAATGGTACCATGAACTCTTTCCATTCACTCCTTCCATGTCCAACTCTCTCTCTCTCCCTTACTTTAAAACGAGCCAAGCAATTGACTTAACAGTATTTTTGCGTGAATGGAAGGGCCGAGTGTAACGAGGGATCGACCTTCAGGGTAAGAGTGAATGGCCCGTAGAGTGAATGGCTCCGAGCCATTCACGACCTGGTGCCGGCCAAGCTATTCCCTCCAAAGAGGGAATGGATACATGAACTCCTGGCGCTAGAGTTAATGGCCCAAAGCCATTAACTCCTGGTGCTAGCACCAGGAGGGAATGGAATTCCCTCTTGGAAAGAGTTAATGGCCCAAAGCCATTCACGACCTGGTGCTAGCTGGGGCATCTGACGATGGCTCGACGAAAAGTTAGGGCCGAGTACAACGAGGGATCGACCTAAAGGGAGATTGTAGACCCGATAGGTCGAGCCCTCCACGTCGCGATGCTCGTACCTTGCTTCTCGCAGCGAACGGCTCCTCGGTGGAGGAGTAGAAGCGCTGGTCCCCTTCGGTCAAGTGCTTGTGCATGCTCTTACCTACCGTAGGACCTCCGTCCCCGAAGCGAAGAAAGAGGAGCAGGAACGTTGTCCTCTCTTGGCCCTTCAGCAACTACTACCGTGGTTGTTGCCAACGGGGATCCCCCATTCCGAAAGGTCACGGGGCCGGCCGTTAGGTCCAAAGTAGTATGCCACTGCTGTGGTGCCGATAGATGAACTACTTCAGCGCCGTTATCGGACATTGCAGGCTTAGCATCTATGAATCGTATATCGCTCCACTTTAGTAGTCGAGGTCTGTGTACCTCCAGCAAGAAAAAGAATGGAACCATAGGCTCCTATGCAGGGAGCAATTAGGGGTATAGGTCTAAGCACCTCAACTCCCCGTTTCTGGCATGCTATTGTTCAACTACTCTCTCGACGACGGGAATGGGAGATTACCGGTAAGCCAGATGCTTCGCGAACCACCGGTACATTTCGTTGCACCACTCGGCCTTTATTCTTTATGATAGTTCTTGTCCTCGTTTCTCTCGCTTACGCTCGATCACGCTAACAACAGTCTCTTATCTTTTAGGACTTGCAAAATAATAATAGTCGAATATCTGAATGGCATTGCAAAATATAATAATA
>JBBUKS010219027.1:0-22680 GCA_038050645.1 Hedychium gardnerianum
CTCATCCTCTCAGACAGGGACAAATACCTTGATTGATTGATCTATCCTAATTTTCCATACATATTTGGAAATATTGGTTTAAGAGAATTGAAACTGAACTGTCTGCCTCTTCTGTCTTTCGTCTTTAAGAGAATCAATAGGTTTACAGATTTTTGTCTTATCAATGAAGTCCAATAAAATTCATATTAAAAAAAAACAATATGCAAATGTACTTTAAATTTCTAAAAAAATTATTGCACTAAGCTTTCAAGCCTTGCAAATCACTATATGAAGCTGTTAACTGTTGTTATCGCGCACTGAAATGTTCGCATTTAAGAATGACAATCCCCAATAGATCAAACTTGATCGAATCACACTGAATAAACCGATATATTGCACACATTTAGAGTTTGATCAGGCATGAGTTTTTTTATTATGTGATTCAGAATCTCACTTCAAAAATCTAAAACTTGAAAAACACGAGTTTATATATTATATGAATCAGGTTGGGCAGGATCAGGTTGAAATAGTGATAGTAAAAAGGTAAAAAAAAAAAAAATGAAGTTGCAGTGAAGCATCTTTGAAAACAACTGGAAATCATAATCTTGAACCTACCCCGAAAACTACAGCATTCGAATCATAATGCTTCACTTATCCTCATGAGAGATGTCTTCATCTTCGCTGAGGACCATGCCAACTCGCTGTGTCTGATTAGGTGCACCGTTGTAATTATGGATAGATGTCTGTCACTTCTCATCGGTTACGTAGACAAATGAGCTTTTAAATGCTAATTATATCCCCTAATTCTCCCAACTACCAATACTATTTCCCCTTTTTTTTTATGTGTATTTTGTTTTGTTTGGGTTAGTTTCAGTTGAATCACATTGCAAATTTCCGTGATGAAGATGAGAGCGGTGGAAATTCTTTCCAAAAGGAAATTTGTCAGAGAAGCCCTAAAGCAACAGCTAACAGCTAACAGCTAACAGCTAACAGATCAGAGTATGATGTTTCATAATCAATATTCACGAGAGTGGTTCCTTCGTAAAGATTGACCCAACTCTTTTTCATCTCTTTCACGCCTCAATTAATTGAGGGTAATCTACAGTTTGGCAGGAAAAATTTAATGCGGAAGCTTGAAGCATGCTGTTTCATTAACTTTACGGGCCTAAAGATTCTACTGCTTTCCGTCCATCTTTGAGCAATTCACGATTTTACATCTCGAACTTTACCGTTGAACAGCATCCATGCAATCTCTTTGAGTTCTTACGAAAGGCTTGTTGCCACCGCTCCCTCGCGTCTCTATAAGTGCACCACTCTTTCTCCGGTATTCTATTCTATTCTCTGTAAGAGCTACGAGCCGAGCCATGGGGATCGAGCAGGAAAAGTCCGCGGTCTACGGCCACATGTTCTCCACAGTCGTACCGGCCGACGTCACCGGCGAGGCCGTCGTGCACGAGCTCGCCGACGTGGATCTCGTCACGAAGCTCCACTACCTGAGAGCTGTGTACTACTTCAGGCAGAGTGAGGTCGTCGACGGGCTGGCCGTTAACGACCTCAAAAGGCCCATGTTTCCGTGGCTCAACGTGCTGTATCCAATCGCCGGGAGGATCCGGCGGGCGGAGGCCGGCCGGCCTTTCATCAAGTGCAATGACTGCGGGCTGAGGATCGTGGAAGCCAGTTGCAGTAAGACGCTGGAGGAGTGGCTGGACGTGGAGGACGACCCGAGGTGGAGGAACCTTGTGCCGGAAAAGGTCCTCGGTCCAGAGCTGCCCTTCTCGCCCTTGGTTTACATCCAGGTGATGATTTCCAGCTCCTATTTAGCAAATCGACTGCGTCTCAAAACTAAACTCAAACAAAAACATCACTTAGATCTGAACACTCTATTTAGCTTAATTTCTTATAGTAATACATAGAAACACATCGAACAGAGTCAATATTTCAGATTTGATTACTGGATTCAGTGGAATCTAGTTCCAAATTGGGTGACCAATAGTCAACCAAGGCACTGTGTGTGTCATAGTATTTGTGGTCCCTGCGTGAGTTTGGACAAATTAATTAATAATCGACTTGAAGTTGCTCTGTGGATTTGAATTCTTGCTGTTCAAAGTGTCATAGTGCCAAATACTTTTTAAATCAGTTTTCAGCTGATACTCGTCGAACAGGCTTACTTTTGAATCTGTTACTTGTCGAACAGTTTACAAGATTTAAATGTGGAGGGATGGCTATTGGATACAGCTGGTCTCATGTTCTAGGAGATGCAGCGTCAGCCACAAATTGCATCAATCTCTGGGGAGACTTTCTGAATGGCAATGATCCACCCACCAAACCTTTTCAGTCGATCAATATGCAAAACACTGCACAAGACTATGCACCTCAGAAAACACCAGCTTCAGTTAAGCAAGTTGAAATAGCTAATGACTGCTGGTTGTTTCCTAACGCCTGTAAAATGGCAACACATACCTTCAAGATCACAGAAACTGAGCTTGGCAAGATGCAAAGGGAGCAAAAACTCCAAACCCTGTCACCGCCGCCTTTTGAACTGATCGCAGCTCTCTTCTGGTCGTGCTTGTCGAAAATTCAGAGTGGTAGGGAGCTCAAATTGGCAACCATATGCAGACACAGAACTCGAGCTAAATGCAGTGACATGATCGGCAATAACATCAGAACAAGCACAGTCAAATTAGACTCTTCGGCTGCCGGTGTTGGATTGTTCAAACTAGCAAACCTTATCGTTAAACAGGAAATGAATGAGTTGGAGTCAGTTGAACAATTGGTTGACAGAAACAGTGGTAAGCCAGATTTTCTACTTTATGGAGCAAATCTCACTTTCGTAGATATGGGAGGAATCAACTTGTTTGGACTAGAGCTCAAGGGTCAGAAACCTGTAAAAGTGAACTTCAGCATCGATGGGGTTGGCGATGAAGGAGCAGTTTTGGTGCTTCCGGGTCCTCAGAGAAGTGATGTAACTGTGATGGTTATACAGCCAGAAGACCAGATACCGAAGCTGCGTCGAGTTCTTGGTAGTGAATTTGGCATCGCATAAGGTTTGTTGTTGAACTTTAAGCATCACGTAGAGAAAATGTGAACTGAAGTGAATGTTTCAAAATTACTAGTTCAAACACTTGTTTGTTTAAGTAAACCAATGTGTCAACCTACAATTTGGCTGCTGTTACAGTTCATTGTATTAGTTTTATGTATGTATGCATGCATTTAGCTTAATTCATATTCTGATTGTAAAAAATGAGTACTTATAAAGTTTGAAAGAACTAGATTAGTACAGTCTTATGAATATATATTGAATTGGAAGATGAACAATTACTGAACTGGAAAGAAAAGTTGACACTGATTGCATTCATAGACACGGCAGCAATAAATAGCTGCAAAGAAGATGCAACGACTTGACAGGATAGATGATGCTACGATCATAATGAATGTTTGAATATGACATTCTACCACAATATGAACCAAATACTACATGGAATGGAAGGAATTTTTTTTTTGGGGGGTTGTTGCATATATAGAATCTATGATAAATGATCGATGAACAAGTTGCAGCAAATTAATTTCGAATTAAAATAAATAAGTAAAATAAATAAGGTGATCTACCATTGAGCTCTTCCCTTATGCTTAATATAAATCCATCCAATCAACTCAAACAATCTAGTCTTAACTACTCAACAGATCCAATCCGTTCAAACCATCTAACTCTATCGAGCCACTTGATTCAACCAACTCAATCAATTCATTTGGTTTGGTCACCAAACTATCCCACTCTATCATCCATCTAGTCAATTTTTAGACATTTACAACTATGACCCTAAATAAGTCTAGCCAAGTTTACATCAGTATCTTTATAGTTTAGTTAAAAACTTACATTTTTTTGAATATATTATATATTTATTTTTGAAAATAAAAAATAAGATTAGATTTAGAAAAGTTAATAAGTAAATTTATTTAAAAATTATTCATGAAAGATAATAAATCACTAATGTATAAGTTCATTTAGTATTTAAATTTATTTATTAATATATTTTATAGTATTAAACAAATAAATCAAACTTATTTACGGATATTTTGTTCGTTTTTATGGTCAGAAGAAATTAAGAAATCACCATCAGTCACCCACCAACTCCCTGAGATAGTGAATTCTTTAGTAACCTACTCCACTTCAATCATCTTCCTTCTGAGTTTCAACTCTTCTAAGCAAATAGGAATAGCCACCAGAGAAGAAGGGAGGAGACGCTCGAGCACAAGCACATGGCCGGCCTCCATGCCTTGTTGGTCGTCCTGACGATGATCAGCTCAGCGTCGGGGCGGTTCGTGGTGGAGAAGAACGGCATCAGAGTGATACGGCCAGAGCACATCAGGGGGCGGCACGAGGGCGCCATCGCCAACTTCGGCGTGCCGCACTATGGCGGCACGATGGTCGGCACGGTGATGTACCCCGAGAAGAACTCCACGGCCTGCGACGCCTTCGGAGGCACCCCCTTCAAGTCCAGGAGCAGGCGCCGCCCTGTCATCCTTCTGGTTGACCGAGGAGGTAAGCAATTCCATGAGCTGTTTCTTGCTACTGAGGCACTCAGTGTTCAATAATCCTGACGTAGTGTTCCCTGCACCTGCTCCAGATTGTCACTTTGTTTTGAAGGCATGGAATGCACAGCAAGCTGGTGCAGCTGCAGTTCTAGTGGCTGACAACGTCGACGAGCCCTTGCTGACCATGGAAGACCCAGAGGATACTCAAGCCTCGGAATACGTCGAGAAGATCAACGTTCCCTCCGTCCTCATAAACCGTGAGTTCGGGGAGACCCTCAAGATGGCGCTGGCCAAGGGGACTGACCAGGTTATCGTAAAGTTGGACTGGAGGGAGTCGATACCTCACCCCGACGAAAGGGTCGAATACGAGTTCTGGACTAACAGCAATGACGAGTGCGGCCCTCGCTGCGACGAACAGATGAGCTTCGTCAAGAACTTCAAGGGCCATGCGCAGCTGCTCGAGAAGGCAGGGTTCACTCAGTTCACTCCCCGCTACATCACCTGGCACTGCCCTGGGGTCTTCAAGATCAGCAAACGATGTAAGTCTCAGTGCATCAACAGAGGCAGATACTGCGCACCGGATCCTGAGCACGACTTCAGTGAGGGGTATGAGGGCAAGGACGTAGTGATTGAGAACTTAAGGCAGCTCTGTGTTCATAGAGTCGGGAATGCAACAGGTAGGCCCTGGGTCTGGTGGGATTTTGTCACTGATTACCATGTCAGATGCTCGATGAAAAACAAGAGGTATAGCAGAGATTGTGCAGAAGAGGTCGTCAAATCCCTTGGCAAGTCTATCAACCCTACCATTCCAGTTCCTTGATCATCTTGATAGACAAGGATTTTTCTCATATGGCTCAGCTTGATGCACCAGGTTTGCCTCTGGACAAGATTGACAAATGCATGGGGGATCCAGAAGCAGATGTCAGTAATGACGTACTAAAGATAGAGCAGGAACTCCAGGTACTTAAAACTGAAAAATTAGTTAACACAGATTTACCCATTAAACTAACCAAGTAACCTATGGAGCTTTGATAAGGATATCTGCACATTCATCAGAAGCATAACATTTCATCAAATGTGCAATAAAAACGATCCAACAGGTTTTTGAACCTCAAGTTTTAGTAGTTCCAATTGCATGGTGATTAGATGCTCAGTCAAATTAAATTATTGCATCCTCAATTTCTCATGAACTATGATAAAAAAAAAAAAGTAAAAAAAATGTACAATGAGACTTGCTCAATAATCACACAACATGAAAGTACTGAATTAGTGGTGTGGATAGATTACAGAGGAATTTTGACATAACAGATTACTGCATCTTTCAAGTAGCCTAGCTGATATGCTGAACATTTTCTTATGGTAGCTTGGGCATGGTTCTCGTGGAGATGTCACTATTCTACCCACCTTGGTCATAAATAATGTTCAATATCGAGGTATGACTTATGATCCCTTGTCTCTCATCTGCAAAACATCTGAATTTCAACTCATAATACATTTTATATTTTGATGCCTAAGGTTTTATTGGATTTGATTTAAACTAAGCACATGCCTAGAAAGGTTTTAGCATTGTTATTAGCAAATGACTAATATTAATTAAAAGCATTTTATAACATTAGTACTAATAGCAGACTATACTTTTCTGTCCACAAAAAGGAAAATTAGAGAGGAGTGCTGTGCTGAAGGCTATATGTGCAGGATTCAAGGAGTCTACCGAGCCTCCTGTGTGCTTGAGTGGAGGTTGGCATGACTATTTATTTCTACTGAACTACATGCCAAAACGAGTGGGTGGTTCATGCTTGCTTTATTCTTTTTTCAGATATTGAAACAAATGAGTGCCTTAAATCAAATGGTGGTTGTTGGCAGCACCCAAAATTAAATATCACAGCCTGCAAGGTACTTTGTCATTAATCACATTGTTTATAGGATTTGAAGTTGCATTTTAGTTAAATTATGTCAATTTGAATTCTTTAGGATACCTTCAGAGGTAGACTCTGTGTATGCCCTATAGTGAATAATGTCCCATATCAAGGAGATGGGTACACATCCTGTGAAGGTAACTACTGCTCTAGAAATAAAAATAGTAGTTCCTTGACAGCCTTCTATAATCTCAATCATCAGCAAGCAGAATTTTAATAGTTTATTAGGTCTATAAAGTCCAAGAGATCATGAATTTCTTCTCCATTTTGTATAATGGATATTCAGCGGTTGGACCAGGAAGATGTACCATGGGAAATGGAGGCTGCTGGACAGAGACTCGAGAACAAACTTATTCTGCTTGCTTGGTAACCTAATATATTCCTGAATTTTCATTTTATAATTTTGTCCTTCTTAGCTAAACCTATAAAGTTTGATCTTCTGCTTGAAGGATTCAGAGTTGACTGGTTGCCGCTGTCCTAAAGGATTCCATGGAGATGGCTATAAATGTGAAGGTATTTTGTCAACTGTCACATTTAATTTTCAGAAAATGACTCCTAACATTTCCATTGTAGATTTCAATGAAAGTTATAAGAATAATCGTATATGTTTATTGTATGTGACAGATATTGATGAATGTAAGGAGAAGCTTGCTTGCAATTGTCCTGAGTGTCACTGTAAGAATAAATGGGGTGGATATGACTGCAATTGCAAGGGTGACTTATTGTACATAAAGGAGGAGGACGCATGCATAGGTATGAAAAGCTGTTACTGAAAACAAATTAGTAAAGAATGCCATAAAAAGTTGTGGATTTATATCACACAAGTGAATCTTAAAGATATATCAATACTGTTGGTAAATATGATACTATTCTCAAAGTTCTAAATGTGTCTTTCATGAATCAGAGTATCTAAGTTTTAGAGTGATACATTTCTGAATGAGTATAATAGTAAAACCTTCCATTGTAGTTACTAGTCAATTGGTAATGAACATCTGAATTTGCAAAATATGAAACTTCACATTAAACAAGATGCCCACTTTGCATTCCTATAGACTAGGTCTTAGATCATCATACTTTGGAGTACTTATCCTAGGAGGTCTCCAATTAGGAGGCCATCATCAAACTCTTTGTTGTTGTCATCTCAATTGACTGGGGAATGCGGTTCCTCTAGGCCAGGGTGAGCAGTTCAAAGTTCCAAAAAGAGACAAGGAAAAAGAGTAAGAGCAGTCAGACAGAATTGTAGTTGGAGATGAGGTGAGTGGATGGAGGTAGTGGCAACATCCACTCCATTGTCCCAAACAAGTCAGAGTAGATGGGAAGAGAGTGAGGGTACTTTCATCTATTTAGTGCAGGTGTCTTGTTCAAGAAAAAACAACTTGGGAGCCCTCTTTAGGAACTACTGATTAGATCAGATCCCTACTAGTGTAATTGCTCTTATACTTTTCATCTTTCTCATATTCTTTTAGATTTCACTTTATGGAGGATCACCTATCTACTTGGTATCTATAATAAATTTCTTCTTTGGGCCTAACAAAATCACTACCTATGTTAATTTTTCTGTTGCGATGCAGTTAGGAACAAGCCGAGGTTTGGATGGAATTTGGCAATCATAGTAATATCATGTATGGCTGGTGCTGGACTAGCAGGCTATATATTTTACAAGTATAGACTCAGAGTAAGTTTGTGAATCCCAACTCAACTCGAAAACAAACCCAGCTAAAAATTTCCTCTGATTAATAGTTGAAACATTGATACTGTACATCTTCTCTTTTGCAGTCTTACATGGACTCTGAGATAATGGCTATCATGTCTCAATATATGCCTCTTGAAAACCACGCCAATGAGACTGAATCTTCACAACAACATTCAACAGCATTATAAGGTACTTCTTAGTTATAGGTTCATCCTATTGTTTCTCTTGAAACATTTCTAAGAAGCCTTTTGTTTCGTGTTTGCAGGAGAAAATCAGATGTATACTCACAATAAGAATAGTTCAGGAAGAGAAATTATAGCGTTGTGTTCTTAAATTTTGGTGTTAATCAAGGTTATATTTTGTCAGCTATTGATTTCATAAAGAATAGCTACTTATTATGGAAAGTGAATATAACCACAGAAAGGCGTTGTACAGCACCAATCACCATCTCTTGTTGGTATGCCAATAACAGCTTTTCTGTGTATCTGTTTTTTGTTCTCTAGATCCCCAGTGAAATAGACCATGAGAGTAAAAGGAAATTTTCTGGAACAAGAAATTGCGTGTATTCAACTATTTGCCAAACTTAAATTGCATCTTGTATCTCAATCATGCGCACCTTAAGGCATCAGAGTACACCAAGCCCTGAATCCAACTAAAGCTTGGCCCTCTCTAACTAAGAACTTGGTGAGTAAAAGATTATGATAACAAGAAGCCTCAAATTTAAGAAGAAACCTGGATTTTTTACGTGCATCATTTTCGACCTGCAGATCTCTATATCTATTTCTCTGATCGAAGATTCGAAGTAGGTGAAAAGAAGCATCTGAGCACGAAGATAAAATGAACGGCATTTAGACCAAATCGACAGAGAGTTTACTCATTTACCTTTATTTTTGGTTCCATAATATGCGATCTGGAAGAGGAGAACCTTCCCAAGGAGTATGGTTGTCGAGAACGAAGAACCAAATCGAGCAAGTGGTTGGTTTGCATTCAATCTGGGGCAGAAAGGAGCCAAGAGACGCGATCTGGGAAGAAAAATGCAGACAATTTTCGCAAACCAAGGTTGTTGTTGGGCCTGGAACTCGTATAAGGCCCATTATTGCTGGGCCTGCAAAAGTAGAAGCAGCGCTCACTCAGTGAAGGGCGCATTCCGCACACGCTGCGCGTCAGCAATTCGCCGCCCAAAAGATTAGCTGAACGCACTGAGTTCGCCGGCGGATATCAGGACACGTCGTCAACACAACAAAGAGAAGCGTACGCCTCCCTCCCACCCTCCCTTCTCCAATTAGTTTTCTTGATTTTTTTCATCTCGTGCAATCTGTTTGTTGTTATGCTTCCCTGAAATTTTGTATTGACGGAAGAATTAAGAACAAGAATGCAATGCTTGAAAAGATGTGTGACCAATTAAATCAGATTTGATAATCGAGTATACCTTTTAGTTTGTCTTAACAGTGAACTGATGAATTCATTGGAAGACAATGCAGAAAATTTGACACCCAACTTTGGCTTAGAACTTTTAAAAAGTATTTTGAGGGGATTTTTCTCCCATTCTTTTTTTACCTTATGAAGCTTTCTAGAGCTGTGGAAGTGCCTTGGGATACATGGAATGCCTAAGCGCATGTGGAGAGAGCTTTGGTTGTCAGATGAGTGTCTGAGGTTAGATTTAGTTTGGTTTCTCCATTTGTTTTGAGAGAAGAGTATGTACGATGACAATCGAGAGATTTTATATGTGAGGGGCAGGTAACAGGTTGTTTGGGTTTCTCTATGCTTTTTCCCACTATCATATCATATAGATTTGAATTGTTTTCTTGAAGTTAGCTTAGGTCGAACTCTATGGCATCATTTTTGTCGCTTTTGGTATCGTTGTTCCTATCTTGGTGTGTTGGAGGAGATTATTTTCCAACTGCACATAAGGTATTTGGCAGATTGCTTTGATAATGATAAATGAAGATTGTGTCTTTTATTTTTTAGTGAAAGTGATTCTGCGTTCTAGACTCGTCGATTTTATTTCATAGTGGTCTGTCTATTCAAGGATTTATCTTATTGGTAGGGCAGCTTCACCCCGACACAACCATCTGTGTTGACCTTTCCCAAAGATTAAATTTTTCTTCCAGCGATGGAAGAACACCTCAAGCAAGTTTTTGACTTGATTTTGGCAATCTTTAGACAAAAGGTTCACTTCCAATTTTATGAAGATAGATCTTTGTGTGTGTGTGAAAAGAGGACCAAAACATGGTCATTCTATTTCATCTTTAAACCAGCATTACACTATTACTTGTAACTCCCCACTATCCGCACTCATCAGACTTGTCTTGGAAAATCCTTTAAACAAGTGTCTCGCTTCCTTGGCTAGTCGTTCTGCATTCATATTACCTCTTCTGGATTTGAATTTGATTACAATTCGTCATTCCGTTTGAGATAGTCATTCTATAAATCTGCTCACTAAAGTTTGATATATGTGAAGGGCAACCCCTTCCATCAGTTAGAATCTTGTAAGGCTCAAAGCAATCTGTAAACACTGCCACTCATATTTTTGCCATGGCAATTGTATGCCTTGCAAAATTCCCTGCAATTCTCCATTTAGAATAAAAGTTGGGTTTGTGTTGTCCATAAAACACCCCGAGACTTCCCCCAACATGGTATTTCAAGACTCCCCTTAGTTCAACAGCTTCAAAGTCATCTCCCAATGAATCATCTAGTTTCATGCCCTACTAAAAATGCTAAATATCAAGAAGAGATGGTTGGAATAGCTCAGTTTTGTGATAATGATGACTTAATGAAAGCATGTTTTAGTGAAGTATGGTGTTTCTTCTGGCTGTCAATTTGTGATCGAGTCTAATACTTCTTATCTCTGTCATTATTATGCTCGTTAACTAATATAACAACTCAATAATTGAAAATGTTCGATTACATTGGATGAAGACGTAATCAAAGTTGCCAGGTAGTTATGGATGAATCTGATTTCGTCGACAAAGACAAGCTGATACTTCGAGGTTTACTGTTCCATGGATTTCATGGTGTGAAACAAGAGGAAAAGAAGCTTGGCCAAAAGTTTTTGGTGGATTTGGATGCATGGTTAGATTTAAGCAAGGCTGGTGAATCTGATGATTTGCTTGACACTGTCAGTTACACTGATATATACAGGTATCCCTTACTTTAATAATTCAAATTTCAATTTGTAAAGAAATGTAATCGTTGATGCTCATATTTACTTTAAGAGGGGAAAAAGAGGTGATGCCAGGTTCCTCTATCGTTCTCTCATCAAATTTTGCTAATTCATCTCTCAAAAGTAGAGAAAAGAGAAAAGAATGTTTATCATGTGCATTGTAACTTCCCTGCAATTTGAAAATACCTGTTGCAAATTGTGTACTGGGCTTCTGGATGACTTCAGATGCATACATTTTCGTGGTGCAGGATTGCCAAAAAGATTGTTGAGGGTCCATCCCAGGACCTTCTTGAGTCCGTGGCTCACCTGATCGCAAAAGATACATTGCTTGCTTTCCCTCAGATCTCTGCCGTTCGGGTAAAGGTTGTGAAACCCCATGTAGCCGTTCCTGGCACCATAGACCATTTGGGTGTTGAGATCACCAGATTTAAGAAGCATGATGGTCCCAGCCAGCCTCAAGCATAACTTGTACTCCACAAGAACGTCATTTATGACTGCTAGCAAAACTGTATCCATCTTCATATACATTTTGAACGTATTGATGATAAAGTATTCTGAATCTGGAGCAGATATTATGTGGTTATGGCACGCAAGATCAAGTTGTTCCAGCACTTGTGTTTACTTATCAATGTTTAAACTCATAATTTGTAATTTATTATTTAGTAGGCGTGGGCATTTTGCAGTAACATATTCTGGAATATCAATTAGCTTACAAAAATGAAATTAGATTTGTTTAACCATACTTTTTAGGGGTCATTAATTAGATCATACTTTAATACAACTGAAATTCCTTTCAATTAAAACGGTAAATTCAATCCTACCCTTATGGGTAGTGTCTTAATTCCATTCAGAGGTCGTCACGTGCACCATTTGTCATTTCATATGATTGGGACACTACCCGTAAGGATAAGATCGAATTTAGTTCCTTCTTTCATGTATTGATTACTATTCAAATTAATTAGATTAACTTTCATGATTTATTTTTTTCGTGTTGATTCTGGGACGGACTGACGGAGAAACTGGGGGCGAACGTTTCGTCTTTTGCCACCCGGATCGAGTTTACCAATTAAAATCATCTTATTTATAAATTTACTTAAGACAAATTATTATAATGTTTTTCTTAGGAAGGAAAATGCCAAAGACTTGCCCATAAATGCGTTGGTTATCATTGGTAGAAACTAGAAGTAGATTATGTACGAGTTTAATTAAACAAAAAATAGTTTTCGCGTTGAAAACAAGTGAAAAAGATTAGAAATTATTCAGCCTTTCCTCTGCCTTCTTCCTTACATCATTCTGCTAACTTTGTTGCTCGACTCATCAATATCATTGTCAATTATGTGCAATTTGATAGAGCATATCAACATTGCCTTAATATGCTCAACAAGATCGAGCGGCCTAATAACTCTCCCATTACAAGCAGAACCCCTTCTGGTTCATCGAGTTCAAAATGTAGAAGAATCTGGCCAAAATGCGGATAAAACTTCTAGGTGGGTTGAAAGATCAGTCCCACCTGAAAGATTGAGATCAATCTAAGAATATAACACCGAGAATCCTGAAAATTTATCACGTGAAAATCTAAAGGCTGAATTTGCATTATTTGAGTAAACAATTCGATCTCTGAATTTGCTGATATCAAAAGTATTTTAAGAATACTTAAAACAAGGATAAGTAAATTGAACAATCAGAAAGAATATATTTGAGCATTTAACATCAACACAAACAAATGGGGTGCTTAGTCCACATATATTGTTAAAAATTGAATTCATCCCAACTCTTATTTTAAATTATGGGGGGAAAAGAAATGCAGCATCCAATTAAAATTGGAGCTTAAAACAACACCATTCCTAAGAGACCAAACTGTCAGATAGCAGCAGCATCTCTATACGTCCTGGTTGGATAGCATATTTTAGTATTTTGCTTTTGCATTCACCAGGGCCATATGCTCTATCAGGTCCAGCACTCGGTTGCTGATTTTTTTTTAAAAAATGGCAGATTTAGGTTTCTGTTGTGAATTGTTGAGATCAAACAGGACTTTAAATTTAAGGAACGGAATGTCAAAGTCCTAACCTGTAGCCCCACTCGTTGTCATACCATGAAACGAGTTTCATAAAAGACGCACTTAGTCCAATGCCAGCCTTGGCATCAAAAATACTTGACCTGGGAAAAAATAAATGGTATTTTACCTTGAATCACCAGTAGTGATTGGCAAGTCTACAACACCCTGAAACAAACTTTTTTTTTTACCTTAAATCACCTACAAAATCATTAGAAACTACATCCTCATCTGTGTATCCAAGTATGCCTTTAAGTGGACCTTCTGATGCATATCTGAAACATTCTCAAATATCAGCATGTCCATCCTATTGCAGAAAAGAGGAAGACAAAGAAAAATGCATACATAAAAATATAGACAGCTGAAAACAAACCACCTTGTTCTTATATAAAATGTGTACTCGATATTAGTTTTCAGAGAACCAATTTTCACAATGCTCAAGCTGATTAAGGAATTTATAATTCGCTGACTACATACGACAAATGCTCCCTTCCCACTAAACATAATTCTTTAATAAGAGCATATAAAATAGTAGCCAACTTCTAGGAAAAAAATCAAACACCAGCAACTAGTTTCCATTGCATTCTATCTGTATATCAAGACACTGGGAGCAATTTCCTCTACAAACGAGAACATTTCTAGTTAATAACCCTATTAGGCCCTTGTCCAATATTGGATGTTCACAGTTAAAGAAAGACAAACACTCAATGGGCTCATCCATTTTACAAACTATAACCTAAGTTGGTCAGATAGAACCAGTGTATATAACATGTAAAACAGCTGGAAAAAATTCACGATATTTATGAAAAATACAGTGCTAATAAAAAACTAAGCCATTTACAGGATTTCAAATGTAATCAGATATCTATTAAGAAAGTCAGCAATAGTATATAGAATGTCTCATCTGCATTTCAATTAAAACATGGCATACCATAGTGATACTCAGTTTAATAACTGTACTACAACAAACAGCAAAGACAATGACAGAAAATAATCTAATCCTAGCAATCACTTACTTAATTGCTGCCTTCACGTCCTCATAGGAAGCAGTTTTCTGAAGCCGGCAAGTTAAATCCACAACAGAAACATTGGGCGTGGGAACTCTAAAAGCCATCCCAGTCAACCTCCCATTTAGCTCGGGAAGCACTTTACCAACAGCCTTAACACAAAGATGGAAATTATTCAACATGATTGTTACAAAATAATGTCGCGACAAACTTTCAATCACACCTTTGCTGCACCAGTTGAGCTAGGGATAATATTTTGGCCAGCACCACGCCCCCCTCGCCAGTCTTTATTTGAAGGGCCATCGACTGTCTTCTGTGTTGCTACCAAATAGAGAGGGAAGGCATAAATAAGTAGAAAAAAATGTATTTCATTCTGAAAATATTATGAAGCATATTCTGATTATTATCATCATTCAGTGGCTGAAGAGAAAAAAAAACCTGTGGTTGCATGAACAGTTGTCATAAGGCCTTCCACAATGCCAAACTCCTCGTGTACCACCTGTAATAAGTGAAAATGGACGGAACTGATTTATGAAGAGAATAACAAACATACATCACATTATAGAATTTGTAGAGGAGTCACATATCAACAAAAGACAATTATCAAAGCTTTACAAATTGCATAGCAGTTAACATTAGCTTTAAAACTTATTTTGTTATAAGGACATGGCCCAGTTTTTCATGAAGTAGGAAAAAGAGTAAATGGCCCCAGTTTTCTAGAATAAGCATACCTTGGCAAGAGGAGCAAGACAGTTCGTAGTGCAGCTTGCATTAGAAACAATATCCATGTTTGGCGTGTAATTCTTCTCATTCACTCCAATGACAAACATAGGAGCATCAGCAGATGGAGCTGATATAACTACTTTATTGGCACCAGCCTAAAAGGGAAAACAACCAGGAGAATAGTTTGGTTAAATTTGGACACAAAATGCTTTATAATGAAGTTCTGTGTGGAAAAAGCAGAATCAGGCAGACCTTCAGATGAGCTGATGCTTTATCCATTGTTGTAAACACACCAGAAGATTCAACAACAAATTGGGCGCCAAAATCACCCCATGGAATTTCGGCTGGATCTCTGGGACAAAAAATATTTGATCAATGCTGACTTCAGGTTACACTACTCATTGGAAGGAAATCAACAAAACACCAACTGTTTTGATTAAATTTCTCCTTAATCATTTTATATGCATTAGCCTATGCATGCAATTACAGCATCAAATTGCCTGCAACTACTTTCAAGTTTCAAGTCCTAAAATAAAAACGTCCTTCCTGACAAAGTAAAATTTGTATAAGAAGTTAATAATGCTGCACATAAAAACTAAAGTTCTCTAGTGTAAAGTGGATTTAAGACAGAAAGCAGTCAAAGAAGTTAAGCTGAATTAAGATCAAATATAGCTATTTACAACTAGAAGAGTTGTCCAACAGAAAAGATGTATGCCAAGCTTGTTAACAGAAAGAATAAACCTCTGATAAAATGCCCATCGCTTTTGTTGGTTTACTCTACATTTTAGAATGTTGTCAAGGAGTCAAGCTTCAGCCAAAAAAATTTACACATTGTCACCTTCAAAATCCTAAATGTTATTATCGCATTGCCGTTCCTTATTCTGTTGTTTATAGGTCATTCAGGTTTCAGTTAGCTATAAATATGCATCCCACTCATATTGGTTTGCAAAATGCAACCTTATCAGTTAATTCACAATTTTACTAACTTGTATTAGAAATTTTAACAGAAAACATTTGTTAAACAAAAGACAAATTAATGCCTATAATTTAACCATATAATACGATAAAGTAACAACAGGAAGAAACTGTTTAAGAGAACAAAACCGTGACAACATTTTATACAGAATCTCAGAAATAACAAATGCAATACCTTTTGTTTGTAACTGCAATTGTTTTCCCATTGATCTCTAAGGTGGAAGTATCCACGACCTTAATTGTTCCCTTGAATATGCCATGTGTTGAGTCATACTTAAACATATATGCCTGGGAAAAAAAAATCACTATTAATTAATAATCCATACATACTAAAATCTGTATAATAAATATGCATGTTAGTACTGATAGATGAAAGAAGTTTCTTCTCAGATTGACTTTCAGATATAGTTTTAAATATACTTAGATAGGCTAATGTAAATCTTGGCATGAGGGAGGTTAAAAGATAAACATTACACTTGGGAAAACATGCAAAAATAAGAATGGCTTCCAAAATGATCTTCTTTTTTTTCATTCTTCTTCTACATTATTTTTTTGTAACAGATGCAAATGAAGTTTTGGATGAATTCATGTTGAGGGCTGATAAAATGTAGATGCATTTTGCTAAGCATAATTGTTTGTGGGTTTTTCATAAATATTGCTGACAGTTCTTACCATATACTTAGCGTCAATGAATGGATCATTTACAGCTACTACTTCAATATCATCTCTGGTAGTGGCAATACGCAATACAAGTCTTCCAATACGCCCAAAGCCTAACAAAATACACTTAAGATGCGCAATGCAATAGAGACTAATTGCAGCAATACTTCAAAATATATCAAAAGAAAGGTTCAGTTAGGAAACTCAAACTCAAGATCCAAGAATCAAAGTTGTCTAGTCAAATATTGCTGCTAGAATACACGAGATGCATGTATTAGATGTTGTCACAGACATGTGAAATAATTATTTCATAAGAATCATTTATTAGTGACTACTTTCCCATTCAAAAATTCTATAGTGCATTAATGACGGAGATTTAAGTTAGGATGGATTGCTCACATGAAAACCTAAGTTATTCCAAGGGCTGAGCTACACATTTATAAGCAAACTAGCAGCTTTACATGTGAGCAGACTGGCACTAGCCTAACATGTGATTACTATTTTAAGTTTGGGGTATTAGGAAAGGAACCAACTCATACTTCTATATTCTTAACAAACATATATCATGAAGCTAATAACTTCCTTGTTTTAAAAGACGTGTAGTCATATCAGCCCAATAAGGAATTGTTTTATGCTCGCTGTCCATCCATCCACTAACAAGCATACAATGCAGTATCATCCTTGGAAATGTCCACTCCTCGGAAATCATTCTCTTTTTTAGGGGCATGGCATCACAGTTTGCTCATATTACCCACGGGTAATAAAATAAATTGAACCTACACTAATGATTCCCTAAACCCACTATCTGGTAGTAAAACAAATCAAAGAAGATTTAGTATGAATGCTGAAATCAATGAAGACAGTATGCAATAAATAGTTTTGTCGACAAACTTAATGGAATCACAGAGCAGATGACAAATGTGAGTTAAATTAGCTTGCTATATCCGGTCTTCATATTTTTATAATGAAAGAGAATTCTGTCTCAGATACAGGAATTCAAAATTTGATCACTTGAAGCCGAATGGAGATAAAGCAAATGACACCTAAAGAGTTAAAGCTTAACTGAACTAACCATTAATGCCAACTTTTGTCTTGCCACCACTCGAAGAACCTAAAAATAAAATGGCATAAGTATATAAACAAAAATACAAATCTCTTTAACAAGTAACAGAGACAAAACTTACTTTTAACGTAAGGAGGGACCTCAGTTGTTGTGGCCTCGATAGGCTGATTTCTTCTTGCACCAGATTTCCTGAAAGCATGAGAAAAACCCTCTTACACTCTTTTTGAAGGGAACAAAAAAAAACATTCAAATTACTACAGGAGGAATGTAAATCGGGAGCGGAACTTACTTTAACGAGCACACCTCCCCCGAAGGAAGTGAAGAACCGAATATACTTGAAATGCTGTCTGTCGATTTAGAACTCCGAATACAAGATACCTGGGAGAACGTGAAGCTAAGTATCAGTAATCAGAAGAAAAACACAAGGAGAAAAAGAAAATTATGAAATGGTCATTCAACAAATGGAAAAAGAAAAAGACTTACAAATTTCAGATCTTACAAAAGCAGTGAAAGATCGACCGCATATGTTATATTCGTCAAAGGAGAAAAACGGAATTAACTCGGGGATTCATCTCGTAAAATGACTATAATAACAAAGCCTAGCGAATCAAGACGAGGAGAAAATAATTTTTCAAAAAGCAAAGAAAAGAAAACGAACAAACAGACAAAAAAAGAATGGGGACAGGCGAATGGAGGAACTCCGGGATCAGACCTTGAAGGAAGATTTGCTAGGAGTTCCGGAGAGAGGGCGGAAGCGATCGTGAGATCCACCAAGCGCCGGAGTCGCAGATCTGAGAAGAGACGAGAAGGCCATCGCAGATATCGTCCTCCTTCACCTCTTCTCTTTTCTTACCTTTAGGGAGAACCCTAATCTGCCGGAAAACGACGGAGAAACGGAGGCAACAAAAGCAGCGACGTCGGCGACGACTCGAGACTTCTTCGTCTATTCCCCTCCGCCGGCAGCGCCCTTTTTATGCCTTCAAACGGAATACCTACCACCACCTCCGCACGGCACCCACTCTTCGAATGGTTTATCGGATCCTAATGGAATCGAACCCGCAAATAAGAATATGCGAAGCTTCCTCGATTCATCATTTCACTGTACTTCGAAAAAAACTTAAACTAATGAATTCGATACCCGAACGAACCCGACCCGTGGGATGAAAGCCACTCGCCGAATGCGGCCGCGAGACACCGAGTGGGTACCGTACCAGGCATGCGAACTGTCGCAGTTGGACAACGAATCGAATGACGCGGATGGACGACATTTAAGGTGCTCCAGCGGAGTACTTTACCGATGCAAAATCGGCGCACGTGGTGGAATTGGAACGAACTCAGAAATGAGAAAACCCATAGCGAACTCAAAGCAATGCCAACCTAATAAACTCTCAATTGACCAAATTAACTCTAAAACTAATTCAAATTGATCTAAAAACCACTAAATAAACTTAATTTTGATGATAAAAGACGAAACGTTTGTTTCTAGCGTCTCCGTCAGTTCGTCTCAAGATTAACACGAAAGAGATAAATCACGAGAACTAGTCTAGCTAACCTGAACAGTGACTAATGCATAAGGGAGGACAAAAACCTAGCTACTAGCTAGGATTTGATTCCAGATTTCATGATGGTAACACCTCATGCATTAGTCATCAACTCATCCCGTGGGGACGAAAATGATTAATCAGGTCGGGTAACGTCGGACCTGAGATGACCGGTCCGGTCTCACGAAAGTTTCTCACCGGCCATTAAGGTAAATCAAGAAGTAATAATGGAAGCTCATCCAAATAGCCAGCATTCTTAGGCCCGTTTTTTATTAGAGATAAAATTTCCTACAATACACCGTAATTGAAATTCGAATCTTAAATTCTTTAATTATCTATTAGAAAATCTAATCATCGCATCATTATACGGGACATTAATTTACTACTTGAACTTACACGGCATGTTGCCAAATTTCCTCTTTGCAAATTTATTCATATTTATTGTAATTGTCATTTGTCAATATCATGTATGTACTATCCACATAGATTTTCTTCATGCGAGTTAATTCATATCTCTTGACTTATTCTTTTCAAGCTATATGGTTAAATGTCTCATTCTTGATTCTTTACGTTTTGACAAATTTGTTTGATGCAATTAATAATTGAATAAATTTCAACTGAGACGCAAAAGGTAATAAAACTAAAGGTCAACTAGTCTATAAATAACCAAAAAAAAAAAAATGGACTCAAATCATTTAAAAAGCGTGTGCCTTTATCTCTAAATTAATGACATGGAAATGCAAAGGAAATTGGTCGGAAAGGAGGAAATTAATGATTTTGCTAAAGTCATATTTGAGTGTTTGATGGGTTTTGTTTTGTCGACATCTCACCATTAATCTTGCACTCTTATGGAAGCCCGAATGAAATCCTTTATGTTTAAAGAACTTGTGTGGTTTGTAAGATTCCACTGGTGAAAAATTTAAAGAAGTTAATTAACAATGAAATTGGACAAATATAGAACCATTTAGAGAAGGATGGAGTAACTCATCATCTACTAAGTTTTATCATTCTCTTCGAGCTGAATTTGATGTAGATATATAGTTGAATTTTCAAAGATGACAAAGATGGTTGAAGAGGAATGACCACTCGATGATTTAAAATATTGTTAAAAGATTAATATTTAGACCACGATCAATGTGTCTATTAAGCTTTTCTCTCATGTAATTCATTCTTTCTCTTAATCTACATAAGCTTAGGATTACAGTTGTAATACTGTACAATGGAAATTATTTTTTTTCCCTACAAATTCGTAATTAATCTATAAACTTTCTTAATAAAACCTTGAGATCCAAAGTGATATGTGGTCTATTAAACTTCACTAATATATTGAAGCATATGGTTGGATCTTGAGAAAATAAATGATAGTATATATATATATATATATATATCCATTACACTAAAAAAAATTAGAGGGTTTATGGTGGCTTTAATCCATAAATGTGAAAAGAAACAGAATAAAATAATCACTCCTAAGAAACGCAATAAAATATGATTGAAAATAATATGTATATTATTTAATTCAGTTAATTTTTTTCATGTTTAATTATATTTAGTTTTTAAAGATGGTATAAGTAATAAGGAGTAAATACTCAGTTTCTCTATCTAGCTCACCTAGATCTTAATCTAGTTTGCATTGCCTAATGCATCTAGCTTGTCCATCTTATTCAACTGATCATCCAATTTAATTATCCAATTCACTCTATTTATCTAAATTGTTATTCGTTCTATGAGACTGATTAATCAACGGTCCAAGCCTTCATCTCATGTCAATTAAGGTGCTAAGTTTTTTTTAAAAGAATTGTTCAAACCTAGAATTTAAGGTCGAGACGCTAAGTATAATTATTATATATTTTCCTCTATATATATATTATTAAGCTTTTCTCTAACCACATATATGCCTTCCTTTTCCACCCTTTTGGCCGGCTTTGAATGTCTTGACATATATACAGGAATGAGCCTTCTCTTCATCCTTCCCAAGTGATCATACTCTTTTGAAGAAGAAAAATAAGAAGATGATGATGAAAGAGGATTTGATGAAGAAGAAGAAGAAGATGATGATGATGAAAGAGGATTTGATGAAGATGCAGAGGACATTGATGGAAAGAAGAAGGGTGAGACAGTACAAGAAATCTGATGCTCCGAGGATGCGATGGACGGAGGAGCTTCATCATCGCTTCGTTGCAGCAGTCGACTCGCTCGGAGGCGAAACCAGTAAGTTCTTTGCCGTTTACTAGTCTTCTCTGAAAGCCTAAGAAAACGAGAATTGTCTCATCGGATATGATCGTAAATTTCGATAAGCTTTCTTTCAGTTTTTTGATTAATTCTGTCGATTGGAAAAGGGGAAGAAACAGTTACGTAAATTATATGAATACGAAATGAAAAGAAAATGTGCAATGAAGATTAAGTCAAAACTCTTTAATTGTGTGTAGAACTTTGACTTTCATGTTCAGTCGTTTTTTTGTTTTTTTTTTGCTCTTTAATATAATTGACACTTCGCGGGGAAGAGTCAACCTCGTGATCTGGTGTTGAATACGAGAAAAAACCTGGAAGAAGCAATTGATTTGGAATATTATGATCGAGTTTAATTAAAGTGAGATATTTATACATATATACACTTGCTGTTATCTTTGCAGGAGCAACACCAAAGAGAATTTTGGAAACAATGGGTGTAAAAGGAATAAACATATCTCATGTTAAAAGCCATCTACAGGTACCATTACAAGAATTCTATGATTCTACAAAGAAAGATAAAACATTAATAGAAACTAAAAAGGAAGTCTTTCAACTAACAGATGTACAGAAGTTGGATGAGCCTTCACAACATCCATCAGCAGCATCCAGAAGAACATCCTTGGCATGAACTGGTCGCCCTCGCTCACACAAGTAGTAGTCCAAAGCCTCCTCAAACCTTTTGTAGGCCATCCTTCGAGGTGGCTCTTCGAGGTCGTCGGGCAGCAAGGAACACGATCCCCGCCGCCATTTCAAATGTCAACAGCCTCGGTCAGCGTTGGAGTTTAGGTAATATTGCAACATCCAAGGATGAGAACGACGAAGTAGTATTGAAGAAGAAGCACCAGTACTTGAATCTAGAGTTGACCATCTCATTACCATGCAGTTCTTAATTCGAATACATTATGCCACACAAAATTTTCTGTCCCAAAATCCTTTCTGATGATCATCGATCCAGATAGATTTTGGAACGGAAACTTCTGTTGGCTGATTTATATATATTTTAACTGGATAAATAAGATCATGCTCTATGGATTGTACAAGACACGAATTAGTTACTGTAGTGTAATTTATATATATCAAATATTTAAAATAAGTTTAAACTCGAGGCCAAATTCTCCCTTGCATTCGGTTGACTGATCGAG
>JBBUKS010219137.1:0-22678 GCA_038050645.1 Hedychium gardnerianum
GTCTAATCATGATCAATTCAAAATTGACCTTTCCTCTTCCTTGGTGAATTCAAGTTCACCCAATGAGTCTAACTCATTGATCAATCTGAATTGACTCCCTGAGTCTAATTCGAATTGGACTCAATCCAATAGTTGGATCCATTTGAGTTTAACTCAAAGATCTTCCTTCTTGAATGCATAATTAATCTCCATTAATCAACTTTAATGGGTTAGATTTTAGCATATTGGATTAACTATTAACCCAATAAGTCAATCCATAACCATTAACACAATAAGCCTAATCATCTCATAATTGGCTCTTAGGGCTAATACTAACAAAATTAACCATCTACAATCTCAAAGCAGTAAGAAGAGAGAAGAGAAAGCTTAGTGAATTGGTGTTGGTGTTTTCAGAAGGAACTTCAAGTTCCAAAGGTGGACGGATTGCTTTGAAGACTACTTGGAATAGCATCTCTAGGGTCCCTATGATAGAGAAAACCCTCCTTGCAGATCTGGTGACCTCTTGGGCTTTTTATAGCTCTTTTAATTGTCAAAAATGATTGGAAACAACCCAACCGCCGAGGCTGAAATGTCACACCACAGCCATGCATGGGAGGCACAACTTGGCTCTGTCACACTGGACAATTGGGTCCAGACATGACTATAACATGGGGCACGGCCAGACTGTGTCCAGTTCTATGGTGAAAGACATGACCATGCCAAGGGGCACTACCAGGTCATGTCGATAGAGAGCACAGTCGTGCCGAGGGGCACTATCGGGTTGAAATGTCACACCACAGCCGTCCTTGGGAGGCACGACTTGGCCCTGTCGGTACCAGACATGACTGTACCATGGGACATGGACAAACCATGCCTGGTTCTATGGTGAAAAACATGACTGTGCCAATGGGCACTACCGGGTCATGTCGATAGAGAGCGGAGAGGCACGGTCATGCCGGGGGGGGGGGCACGACCAGGTTGTGTTGGAATCTATTGGTAGGGAATGACCTAGCTGTGTTAGTTGTAGTTTTGACTTGGATGGGGCACGACCGTTCCAGGAGGCACAACCATGCCAGGAGAGAGACAAGTTGGTTTTACTTGGTTTGTAACCTCATGGCTACTACTCCAAGGCCCGTAGTCACTTTGACCACTTTCGATGGGCAATCACTATTAACCTTCTTCTCGAAGGAGAAGAAGGTTTGTTTATTTTACAAAGATAGGGTTCGGTAACAATCTTACCAACCCTTAGTACAATTTGTACAAAAAGAAATGACTGGAATAAAAGTAAAGTTAACCAACAAGGCGTCGCGACATTGTTGCATTGTTGTAGCTCAAGAGTTGGGACGAAGTGCAGCTTTTCAAAGTCAGGAACGTGTAGAATAACTCTTGGAATTGATGATTTGAGGCTCTGGTCGAGACCTCCTTTTATAGTTGATTTCGGGCGGTTGGATCGGATTAAGGCACCTCCAGCGGAACCTATCCGATCAGACTTTGTCGGCTCCCAAGCGCCTGGATCCCTTCCGGGCGCCTTGACTTCTAATGTGGCACCATCTAGTTGAAGCTTTATCCCGCCTCGTCTGCTTTGTCTTTATCCCATCCAGGGTTCTTGGATGCTGACGTGCATCGCCTAATCAGGGCGTGTCACCTCATTTGAACGTAGGCTAGATTTCAAGCCATTAGGGCACCTAGATGAACTTGGGGTGCTTGGACCTTCGATCACCTGGATCCTCTCCGGGCGCTAGGAGTCCTTTGTTTCTAGCCAGCTTCTATTTTTAGCTTCCTGCATCACAATGTAAGCACATGTAAATAGTAGTATGAATGACAACTTTCCAAGCTGTCTGGTCTCAAATTCATGTTTCTCGTGAAACCTTAGGTTGGACCAATGTCTACTGCTCTCTTTCCGAGAGCATGTCCTCACCACTCTACTCAAAAGAGTTTACTTGGTGCCAAACCTTGGTCCACCCGACTTGCTTGGACTTTTGCTTAGCTTGATATTGACCCTCGGGACTTTTCGCTAGACCTTCGACCTTCGACCCATCTAGACTTTCTACTTGGTGTCCTTGACCCCCAGGGCTTCCTGTCTGGTATCCTTAACCCTAGGGCTTCTTGCTCAATATCCTCGATTTGCCAAGACTTCCTGCCCAATCTCTTCGATGAGGACTTCCTTGCCTAGTCCCTCCAACCAGGGCTTCTTTGCTTAGTCTCAATTATGTCTTTCTTGCCTAGTCTCAACTAGGACTTTCCTGCAAACTTTTAACCCTGTGCCAACATCAAAACTTAGGTTCGATCGTATGGTGCTTCTTGCACCAACAATCTCCTCCTTTTTGATTATTAGAAACATGGTTAAAAATTAAATAAAAATATAGCTTAAAATTGAAGGAGAGATAGTAAAACAACATTTAAGTGCAGAAAAGAAATAAAGTTCACAATTAGTATAAGAACTTAATGCATATTCTTTGTTTTTACTCCCCCTTAATCTTACCTCTCCCCCTAAATTTAGGCATGGGGTATTTTAACATTTTGCTTAACTTTTCGTTTTCCTCTCCCTTTTCCATATATCAAAATATTGGTTTAAAGTTAAAAATATATTCTAAAATAATTTTCAAAAACATTTTTAAAGGAGTTAAGGAAAACATTTCAAAAAAATAATTTTAATGAAGAGAATTTTGTACAAATATTTTTACGAAAATAGTTAAGTGAAGAGAAAAAAATACATTATTGAAAACACTTGTAAGTGGTAAGTATCGGAAAAATATTTATAAGAAAAACTTTGTGGAAAAACTAGTTTTCAAAAATATTTTTAAGAAAAGGAAAAATTTATTAAAGTGAAAATTTGTAAATAGAAATTTAATGAAAAAGAAAATATTTAAGTGAAGAAAAAAAATTTAAGGAAAGAAAGAAAATAAAATAGTGAAAAGAATAATTTTTTTTAAGGAATGAGTTTTTTTCAAAGAATTTAAGCAAAGAAAAAAATTTAAGTGATTTTTTTTTAGGGAATGAGATTTTTTTTTAAAAAAAAAATTTAAGGAAAGTAAAAAAAAAATTTGGTGAATTTCATTTTAAGGAATGCGATTTTTTTTTTCTCAAAAAATTTAAGGAAAGTAAAAAAATTTAAGTGAAAGAAATTTTTTTTTAAGGAATGACAATTGTTTAAAAAAAATTAAGGAAAGTAAGAAAAATTTTAGTATAATGATTTTTTTTGAGGAGGAACAAAAATTAAGTTAGTAAGAATGAATTAATTAAGTCTATGTATATGTGTTAATAAGATTTTTTTTTTGTTTTTTTATAACCTTATGATCCAAGCATGTGGAAAAAGATAAGAGAAAAAAAATTGAAACTAATTAGTTAAAATAAACATCTAATAATTAGTCCTTAATGAAATGTCTCAGCTCTTTTAGCTTAACTCAAATGATATAGATTTATCATTGAGTCAGGTTCGAGTCCATTCACATTATGCGATTATATTTTATTTATACCCTTTTTGGTTCATGCTGATGCACTTGTTCTACATCTTAAATCTGGAGTAGATTCCTAAATGTCTCATGCCATTCATGTGGCTTAATACACAATCAAGTTAAACCTAGGGATTGTGAGACATTCTGGCTTCTTATGATTTCTATAGGATCATGATTTCTAGGATAGAACTTAAGCTAAATTCATTTTGCATAAAAAGGAAAATAATATAAATATAGTACATAAAAATAACATGCAAGATAGAAATCAAATTCCTGTTTTACCAAGCACATTCCTAGTTGTCTTCTAAGTGTGTTGAACTCAACTTCTAAAAGAGGTTTAGTGAATATATCAGCTAGGTTAGACTTGGATTTAACATAATCTAGTACAATGTCACCATTAGCTACATGGTCTCTAACAAAGTGATGTTTAACTTCTATGTGTTTAGTCCTTGAGTGATGGATTGGATTTTTTGTTAGGTTAATTGAACTTATATTGTCAATTATGACTTTTATATTTTTGTTGTCAAGTTAGAAGTCTTTTAGTGTGTGCATCATCCATAACAGTTGAGCTACACATTCTCCCATTGCTATGTACTCAACCTCAGTTGTAGATAGTGCAACATAGTATTGCTTTCTACTACTCCAACTGACGGAACATTGACCTAATAGTTGACAACTACCACTTGTGTTTTTTCTATCTAGCTTACAACCGATATAATCTGGATTTGAGTACCCCAATAAGTCTAAGTTATCACATTCCTACATTTAGGGTTCCTTTGATATATCTTTGGATTCTTTTAACAGCAAATAAATGAGTCTCTTTAGTACAAGACTGATATCTTACACACATGCCTACTGCAAAAACTATGTCAGGTCAGTTTGCAGTTAGGTACAAGAGACTACCTATCACACTCCTATTGTACTTTAGTTCAACTTCTTTTCTTGTTGAGTCACTATCGATTTTTACATTTGTTGTTATTGGGGTTTTTTATTTCTTTGACAATTTCCATACTGCATTTTTTAATTAATTCCTTAGCATATTTATTTTGGTGAATAAAAATTCCATCTTGAGTTTGTTTTATTTGTAATCCTAAAAACAAATTTGGTTCTCCTACTAGGCTCATTTCGATTTCATTTTCCATTAGTTTGGTGAATTCATTTAAAAATTTAGCGTTGATTGATCCAAATATTATATCATTCACATACACTTGGGCTACAAAAACTTCTTTGTCTAGCATTTTCACGAATAAGGTTGGGACAATTTGACCTTGGTTAAACCCTTTAGACATTAAGTAGGTGGATAACCTTTCATACCAAGCTCTCGAGGCTTGTTTTAATCCATATAGGGCTTTCTTAAGTCTAAACACAAGGTTTGGGTAGCCAGGATCTTCAAATCTAGGTGGTTGACTTATGTATACTTCCTCTTTTATAAGCCCATTTAGGAAGGCATACTTGACATTCATTTGATATAATTTAAAACCCTTATGTGCAGCGTAAGCTAGCAATATCCTAATGGACTCAAGTCTAGCAACTAGAGCATAAGTTTCGATATAGTCTAAGCCCCAGACTTGATTTCTCTCAAATTGTGATAACTCTTCTTGCATTGTAATAATCCAATCAGGATCAAGAATACCCTCTTCTATAGTTTTGGGTTCTATTTTTGATATTAAAGATATTTGGCTCAAATTTCTAAGTGTTGATCTGGTTCTAACTCTTAGATTTGGATCAACTATTATTTGATTTCTTAGATCATTAGATGTGGTTCTGGTGTTTGGTTCAACTAACTCAATGTTTGATTAAGGTCTAGATTCAGTTAATTCAAGTTCATCATCATCTACTTTTGGTCCTAGTGTTGACTTAGGTTGACTTGTGCTATTGTCTTCGTCAAATGTGACATTTATATTTTCTTCCTTTCTTTTGGGGAATGGAAAAGATATATAGAACTAAGAAAGTTACATGAAAGCTACCTGTCTACAAAGAGATAGACATGTGTCTGGACTTTGAGGAACATCCTCTCAATACAAGGCACCTCACCTACGAAACGAAATCGGTTTTGAGCTTGCCATACAAGAAAGATCATACAAGTTGCTAATAAATAGAGAGCCTTCGTCATCCATCTTTACCCTCAGAATTTCTTATGGAAAAATCTAAACAAACTTCCTGCTGTGTAGATGGACGGTTGGATGCTCAGCCATTCTCAAACCTTGTCCCAAAGCTATCTCGTGATGGGGCAACAGAATAAAATATGATCATTTGACTACACAACTTGCTGGCAAAGGGAGCACTGTTTGTTAGGTTCAAACACCAATTTGTCCGCTGTTCGCAATCGCCAATGAGCAAGCAACCAACAACAAGATTGGTGCTTGAGCAACAATCCGACTTTCCATACAATTGGTGTCCAAGAGATAGCCGCGACTTGTGGCTGGAAAAATAGGTAGGCATTAGCTGTGCCATTCTTCTCAGCTATAAACCACCCCAAAAGCTTCATGTTGGCCACACCATAGCCTCCTTCTCTTTGCACAATTTGGTCATGAATGCAGACCAACTTCTTGATCAAAGGGGAGACCGACATTTTGCATTGCTATTGCCAAAATTCTGTACTCCTGAGGTAATGGTGATGCACCCAACGAACCCAAAGCGAATCCTTCTTAGTTTGGATGTGCCATAATGTACGACATAATAAAGCGTTGTTCCATGCATGCAAGTACCGAATGCCACAACCTCCTTCTTCTTTAGATAAGCAAATAGTCATCCATGAGATTGGAGGATGTTTGGTGGACCAAACAAAGGATCGACAAATTTCATAGAGCTTGTCAATCATCCCACTAGGGATGGGAAGGATAGATAACCAATAGCATTCAATGCCTTGTAGCACTAATCGAACTATCTCCAAGCGCCCCACATAAGATAAAGTGTGCTTCGACCAAGAGATAATCTTCTTAGTCACCAAATCAAGAAGGGATCCATAATTTGAAATTTGAAGCTTCTTCGCAACCAAAGGAACACCAAAGTACCTAAAGAGGAAGGTACCTTCTTGAAAACACATAATTTGTAGAAGCTCACCCTTTGTACGGTCATTGACACTGCCATGTACATATTGAACATCAATGGGTTAGTTCGAAGCCCCACTTTGTCCCTAAACTCATTCAAACAATTGGCAATCATAGAGACGGTGGATGCATCCTCCCTTGTAAACATTAAAAGATCATCGACATATGCTATATGGGTGACTCATGACACTTCACACATAGAGTGAAAATCTTCTTGTTCTGATGCTACTTCAATTGTTGCATGAATACCTCAAGATAAAGCCCGAATAATAAGGGAGAAAGTGGGTTGCCTTGCCGCAAGCCACACCGCCCACTAAAGAAGCCTTATAAGCCACCATTAAGGCTAATAGAGTATGAGACCATGGTGACACATTTGTGAAGCCAATCATTGAATTATTGGGGAAAACCATAACCAACAAGAGTCGCCATAAGAAAACCCCAATCCACAGTATTGAAAACCTTCCTCAAGTTCACCTTAATCATGCATGGGGGGGAAATCCATTTACGTACATATTTATGGTTTCTTCCACTTTTAGGGTTTGATTGTTTTAAACTCCATAGGCTCTACTAGTTGTTGAATATCCTAGAAAAATTCCTTCTTGTGATTTAGATTTAAATTTTCCTATGTAATCTTTGGTATTTAGTATATGGATTTTACATCCAAATACCCTAAAGTACATTAGATTAGGTAATCGGTTGTGATAGAGTTCATATGGGGGTTTGTTATGTAGTTTGTTAATTAGGATTCCATTTTGTATGTAACATGCAGTATTAATGGTTTCAGCCCAGAACTGGTTGGTTAGTTTATATTCGTTCAACATGGTTCTAGCCGCTTCTTATAATGTTCTATTTTTTCGTTTGACTAGAACATTTTGTTGAGGGGTTTTATGGTATGAAAACTCATGGTGGTATCCATTCCCTAGACAAAACTTAGTAAACCTATGGTTTTCAAATTTCCCTCCATGGTCACTTCTAAGTCTTTTAATTTTAATTCCTTTTTCATTTTCCAATAATTTACATAAGTTGTTAAATTGTTCAAATGTTTCATCTATATGTGTTAGGAATTTTGCCCAGGTAAATCTAGTATAGTCATCCACTATTACTAAGCAGTATTGATTTTTGCTTAGTGACTTAGCTCTATGATAATCAAATAGGCCTAAGTGTAATAGTTCTAAAATACAATTGATCCGACATAAGTTAGTTAATTTATAATTTGTTCTGATTTGTTTTCCTTGTTGGCAAACATTACAAATTTTATTTTCCAAGTTCTTAATTTTAGCTAAGCCTCTAACTAGATTATCTTTACTTATTTAGGATATAAGTCTTAAGTGAGTGTGACCGAGTCTCCTATGTCACAACCAAGTTTCCTCTTGTTGTGTTAGAAAATACTTAAGTGAGGAGCTTGGTAGGTTTATCATGTAGATATTATTTTGCCTAATGCCCCTAAGTATGATTTCAGGATTTGTTGTATTTTTTATTATGTAGTTAGAGGGTGAAAAAATCACCTTGTAACTAGTATCACATAACTAACTTATACTAAGCAAGTTAAATTCAAAATTTTCAACCAATAAGATTTTATGAATAATAAAATTAGTTTTGAGTTCGATATCACCTGATCCGATTATCCTTAGTTTACCATTATTTCCAAAAGCAACAAATCCTAGATTTTTGTGTTTTAGTCGAGTGAACTTTAGTTAATCTCCGGTCATATGTTCAGAGTAACCACTATCCAATATTCATTGATTCAATTCTTTTTATTTCTGTGTTTCAGTGGAGCAAGTTGAGTTTGAGTCAGAGTTGAACTAAAGGTTTTGAATTAATTTTAAGCTTTAATTTATTTGGTAGAGTTTCATTTTAGTTAAGTTTACTTTTATGATTAACTTAGATTTATTAGCTTGATTTAAGTTCTCGATTGAAATTGATTTGAGTTAATTAAAATTTAAGTTTAGATTAATTGATTAAGGTTTAATGTTAATTTAACATTCTTTAGTTAAGGTTAAATAATTTTATTAATTAAGTTTAGGTTTAATCTTGATTAAAATTAAGGTTAAATTAATTAATTAAGTTTAGTTAGGTTCAATTAATTTAGGTTGATTTGATTTAGTTTTAAATTAATTAATTTAAATTTTTAATTTATGATTAATTATGTATATTAAATGTGATTGTGAATTAAGTTAAGTTTAATTATTATGTTAAGTTAAATTAGATTAATTAAAGTTTTGGTTAGTTAAGTTTTAAGTTCATAATTAAGTTTTAAGTTAGGTTAATAAGTTAATTTAATTAAGTATAATTTCGAATTTTGTTAATTTAAAGGTATTAAGTTTAATTATTAATTATGTTTCAGATTAATTAAATTTTGATTAATTAAGTCTTAATTAAATTAATTAAATAAATTCGGATTAATTAGGTATGTTAATTTAGTAGATTAAATTAATTAACTTAGGTTCTTATTAGCTTAATTAAACTCGAATTTTAATTGGACTTGATTAATTAGATTGAATTGATTAGATTAAATTGGGTTAATTTGATTAGAATTAATTTAAGTTTTGATTTAATTAAATTAAGTAAAATTAATTAGACTAATTTTTGATTTAATTAAATTATGTTAAATTAATTAGATTTAGTTTTGATTTAATTAAGTTAAGTTTAATTATTTAACTTATTGATTTTGATTTGGATTAATTGAATAAATTAATTTTCAGATTGATAAGGTTGAATTAAGTTAATGAATTTTAGTAAACTTTAAATTTGATTTGATTTCATTAGGTTTAATTAAATTTATTAATTAAATGAATTAGATTAATTAATTTTAAATTAAGCCCTAGATCCATCTTACCCGTTTCTAGATTTTCAAACAAGGAAACCATATAAATAGTGAGATGGTTGTTAATTTTATCTTGATTTACTTTAGTTTGAGTTCTAAGAATTGTTTGACCTTGTGTTAGATTTAAGTTTAATCATTTGACTAAGTGAACATTTCAGGTTTTAGCTTCCAGGCCATGGCGAGTCACAGAGACTTTCATGGTTATCGGAGCAACGACCATTTTCTAAGACAAAGCTAATTGTGAAATTGAACACTTAGCTTATCAATTAAGAAATCATGGTCTAACTAGTCTAGGGATGTGACGATGTAGCTTCAGTTAGTTTCACTTAGCTAAGCAGACCAAGTAAGATACTCCTTACCTTACTTGACTATTGGGACTAGGCTTCCCTAATGTACTATCATCTTACCACACCCTGGTACTATGTGGCAAGTGTCAAGCAATTCTATGTCCTTATCTAACTATTCTAAATTAAGCACAAATAAAAATTAACCACGCATTAAAGAAATAAACAAGCAATCAATCTATCTAATAATGAAAACCTTTTTCCGATTGGCTTCCTCTTGATTATGACTTAGATAAGGTCTATTCAAAACATGTACATAATCTTGAGGGACCCAATACTTATTCGTTTCGACTTAATTGATCAAATTAATTTAACAAACCCATGCTTGGACTTTAGGTTTGTTTCTATTATACACCACAATTAAAATTTTATATGTATATATGATTATATATATATATTTATAGTAATCAAATTAATAAATTTGGACTTCATTTAGTTAATATGAAATAAATATATTAAAATACCTAAAAATAAATAAATAAATATAAAATAATATATATGATTTTATAAGAATTTTATTATAATTTTAGGAATTTTAAATATATTTTTATTATATTTTAAAGGGATGAATCGGTTAGGGCTTAGGAAAGCCTATTTGAGCTATCCTATTTAAGTTAGGAGTTGATGGAAAACGTTAATCTAAGTTCCGTTTATTAAAGCCTAAGTTTTAAACTCTGCCGCTACTGTTCACCATGCGATGACTGTGTTTTTTTTTCACGCATCCGACGTTGTGAGCTGTCAGCGTCTCCTCCTACTGCGCCGACAATCGTCTGGCCAAGCAGAAGAAAACATTGCCTCCTCCTCACGCGCCCTTATCTTTCTGCTGCGAGCAACCGCTGCCCCTGGTCCTGTCGTGGTCTCCACAACCGCTAGATGAGCCATTCCCAAGCTCCGACATCCCCTCCATTGTGTGTGCGAACTGGATGGTGAAGCTCTGACTGCCAGTGTAGTTGGTTTCCCTCTCTACTCCCTCACAGAAAAGTAGATCAATCAACGACTCCGGACCGGATCGACGCATTCGCGGCTGCCCCTTGTCGTCGTCAACTCTAGCCCTGGTGACATCATCATTGCCATCCTCCTCCATGAGTAGGACACATGCGTGTCGTGCCGCCCCTCTACTGCCACCGCCTAAGAAGAAACTACCGTCGGATTAGGGTAATTCAATTCGTTGATTAATGTTTAATATTAATTAATTAATGTTAATAGCTTGATTTAATCAGGTTAATTAATGACTTAATTGGTTATTTAATTAACTATTTTGATTTCATGGAATTATTTATAGGGTATGGGAATTTAATTAAAAATGTCCTTGATTAATTGATTAAACATTGAATTATTTGTAAATTTATAGGGTAAGAAAATTTAATTAAAAATGTCCTTGATTAATTGATATAAAGGTAATGACAATGATTAGTATTAATTAAGTAGAGTCATTGATAAATTGATTAATCATTATTATGAAATTAGGATAGCTAATGAATTAACTAATTAATTGATTAGTCAATTATGATTAAATATTTAATCTGATGATGAGTCAGTTGGATTATCAATTGATTAATACGAGAATTAATTATTAATGATTAATTAATTCAATTAAGGTTATTTAAAATATTAATTTAATTTATAACTAATTTGATATCAAGTTAGAGTTAATTAGGGTATTAACTAGTAGTAATAACAAGATGGATAGTTGATTAATAGGGTTGTTAATGAATTAAAAGATTGATTCATTGATCATAGATTCTTAGATATTCCTCGTATACCTTACTCCTAGTTTCAAGATGAGGCAGACCTTCGACTTGAAGATGGTTAGGATGATCTACAATAGAGGTGGGTAGTTCTCTCTTGACCTCTTTGGATCTTTGATCTTAGTGCATGATGTTTTATTCTTTATGTTAATTAAGTAGCATTTATTTTCTTACCTTGACTCCACTCTATTTGTTTCTTGAGTTGATACTTAATATTCGCTTACCCTGACTTCACTCTATTTGTTTCTTGAGTTGATACTTAATTTCTTGTCCTTATTTTGATCTATTTGATATTCATGTAGTCTTGTTGCTATCTATGCAGTTTATTGTCATTTATGTAAGTACCCCGGGATAGATTTAATGTGATCAATTGAGTTAGGTTAGGTCCTGTGATATTTGATCCTTGTGTCTAAATGTGCAGGAACTTAGGAACACAAGAAGTTGAGCGGAAGACGCAGCGGACGAGAAGGATAACATGGGAAGCGAGTCGACGGACTCGGTGCATCCGAGGGATGAGAAGCTGCGGAAGAGTACATCGGTGGAGCAAGAAGGACGTGGTCCGAGGGATGTGAGGCGAGAAGGTTGCGGTCTAAGGGATGAGAAGTCGAGGAGTAAGTCTGCTCGAGGAGAAGGCCTGAGTTGGGTTCGGGTGAGCTCAACTCTGGATGGCTGGACAATCACTCAAGGCGACCAGAGAAGACCCGAGGGGCCTCTATATCTTGGAGGCGCCTCGGGAGAAGAAACGCGTGAGTTAGATTTGGAAGCTGAGTCAACTCAATCGAGGCGCCCCCAACGCTGCCAGATCACCAATGGATCAATTCGATCCATTGGAGTCGCCCCCAATCAATAGAGGCGCCCCCGTGACTGTCACATCAACAAAATGGTCACCTCGACCGTTTTGCTATAAATAGAAGTTGTGTCCTCTCATTTATAGTATCACATCTATTTTTTCAATTCCAAACTTCTGTTTCTTAATTGTCTGAGCTTTCCACATCTATAAGAGGCTACTCCACAGGAAGGAGTTCTTTAGTGCTTTCATTTGTCTTGGATTAACAACCTCTCCGGTTGTAACCAAGTAAAAATTTATCAGCCTCTTCCTTTCTTTTATGTTATTTATTTTTAATTAATTTGTGTATGCCCTTGCTAAGTTCAAATAGCAAGAAAAAGCTTTAATTTTATTTACAGAGCTATTTACCCCCCTCTAGCCGACCAACCCGGTCCTACAAGTGATATCAGATCCAAGCTCGTTCGGAAGGACTAACCGCCAACCCAGCAACAAAATTAAGAAGAATGGTTGGATCAAGCATCTTCCCGCCAAAGTTCGAGGGGAAGTTCACGATATGAAAACGTCGAATGGAGGTATTTTTCAATACTGATTTTGATATATTATTAACAATTAAATATGGTTTTGAAGCTCCTAAAAATGGGAACGGAGAAGAAAAGGAAGAATACCTTTGGAGCAAAAAGCAGCAGATCGATTTTGTGGCCTACGAAATAGCAGAATTCCATTTGCTAAGTGTACTGCCACCTCAAGAAGTCAACTGAATTGGCAATTACAAATCGACAAAAGAACTCTGGGAAAAATTTCTGAAACTCCATGAAGGGACCTCAAAAACCAAACTAGCAAGATGAGACTTGATCCAGAATCAACTGACGAATCTCCGGATGGAAAAGGGAGAAAAGGTGACTCAAGTACATGTAAAGATCAACGAGCTGATCACCGGACTCACCAACTTAGGAGAAACGATTTCAAATCGGGATTCGCTAAAGTATGCTTTAAACGCGTTTCCGAGAACTCGAGATTGGGCATCCATCATTGACTCCTACTATGTCTCCAAGAACCTAGAGGTATGTATCTTAGAAGAGTTATTCTCTACTTTGGAATTACATGAGTCTCGATGTGCAGGTCGAAAAGAGAAGAAAACTTTGAATCAGAACTTAGCCTTGAAAGCCAAGAAGGCTGAACCAGACTCAGATTCTTCAACTGACGAAGAAGAAGCTTATATGGTAAGGAAGTTTAATAAATTTTTTAAAACTAACAATTTTAACAAGTCATAGGCCAAGAAGCTTCTACGGGGAAAAAGAAGAATAAAATGCTACAATTGCGATGAAGAAGGATACATCAAGGATAACCGCCCCAAGATGAAAAAGAAAGAAAAGAAGAAAGAACCAAGTAGAACCAAGCATCGGAACCTCAAAGCTACGTGGAACAACTCAACTTCAGAAGAGTTCGAAATTGAAGAATATGCTGGACTAGCCCTAACTGCCAACTACTAAGAAGAAAATATTAATGAAGGGGGAGCTACTTCAGAAGAAAGCAGCAGTGAAGGGGGAGCGTCTATCTTCGAATCTGACACGGTAAGTGAGGTATGTCATTTACCCCTTGACCAATTATATAAATGCATAAAATTAATGTCTAGATCCATGTGCAAATTAAGGACTAAATATGTGGCTTTAAAAAAGGATAATGTTAAATTTAAAATTAATTTGACAAATGCATGTCCATTAGTAGAATTAAATAGAATTCAAAATGAAAATACAAAATTAAAGGAAGAAATTGGAAGATTGAAAAAGAATCATGCATGCTTGAATTCAAATAGTCTTCATGTTCCGAATTTTAAAAATTATAGAGGACTAAGTTGGTATTTAAAAAATCACAGGGGTCAAATTAGAAAGATGTCACATTTCGATATTCCTAGAAAATATCTGATAAATCAAGTAGGTAGAAATTTGTATTGGGTTCCAAAATTTATTCTAGTATATTAGATTATTTTTTTATGCATGCTAAAAATTAAAATTTTTGAGTTATTAAACATGTTGTTTGCAAAATTATCCTCGTAAACTCTCTGTTTAATTATTATATGTGATAGAATTTCATGTTTTATGTTATTAGGAAAAACTTTGAATTTTTATCATTGTAGAATTTTTTTTAACAAAAATGAATTTTTTTTTAAAAAAATTAATAATTTTGTTCAAGTTTATTTTATCCCTAGTTTTTGATGTGATCAAAGGGGGAGAATAGAGAGTTAATTGAATAAGGAGTTAGTTGTAATTTTCTTTTTATATTTGATTACAATTTTTATATATATATAACTTTACATTATGTTTTTCCCTAACTTAAACTCGAGTGATACACATCAAAAAAGGGGAGATTGTAAGTATCCCGAGATAGTTTTGATGTGATCAACCGAGTTAGGTTAGATCCTGTGTTGTTTTGATCCTTGTGTCTAAGTGTGCAAGAACTTACGAACACAAGAAGTCGAGCGAAAGATGCAGCGGACGAGAAGGCTAGCACGGGAAGCGAGTCGACGGGCTCGGTGCATCCGAGGGACGAGAAGCTGCAGAAGAGTACGCTGGTGGAGCGAGAAGAACGCAGTCCTAAGGACGCGAGGCAAGAAGGACGCGGTCCGAGGGACGAGAAGCCGGGGAGGAAGCCTCCTCAAGGAGAAGGCCTAAGTTGGGTTCGGGTGACCTCAACTCTGGACGGCTGGACAATCACCTAGGTGACCAGAGAAGACCCGAGGCGCCTCGGTACAATGAAGGCGCCTCAAGCGCCCAGACGATGGAGGCGCCCCCAAGGCTCGAAGGCGCCTCACCCACCATTTGGATGGAGGCGCCTCAGAGCAATAGAGGCGCCTCCGATCATCGCTGAAGACCCGCCACAGCGGATTATATCTGAAAACTGAGTTAACTCAACTGAGGCGCCCCCAGCGCTGTCAGATCACCAATTGATCAATTTCGATCCATTGGAGGCGCCCCCGTGATTGCCACATCCGCAAAATAGTCATCTCCACCGTTTTACTATAAATAGAGGTTGTTTCCTCTCGTTTATAGTATCACATCTATATTTTCAATTCTAAACTTCTGTTTCTTAATTGTCTGAGCTTTCCACGTCTGTAAGAGGCTACTTCGCTCGAAGGAGTTCTTTAGTATTTTCACTTGTCTTGGATTAACAACCCCCCGGTTGTAACCAAGTAAAAATCTGTGAGCCTCTTCCTTTCTTTTATGTTATTTATTTCTAATTAACTTGTGTATGTCCTTGCTAAATTCAAATAGTAAGAGAAAGTTTTAATTTTATTTACAGGGCTATTCACCCCTCTCTAGCCGACCAACCCGGTCCTACATGTTGTGACAAGAGACTCGATGAAGGATGCCAGAGGAGGTAAGATGATGATAAAGTGCTTGATACTCTCCTCCCCAATCAGAATGAAGGGAGAGTATTTTACGATCAAAGTAGCATTCAACATGCTTTTCATAGGAAAAATCCAAGTGAACTTGCTAAAATTATCAATAAAAATAACATAATAAAGAAAACTCTGATTAGATAGAATAGGAGCAGGACCCCATACATCAGTGTGAATAATTTTCAGAGGAAAACTAGAGGTGTGAGTAGAAATCACAAAAGGTAGTTTATCAGATTTTGCTTTCATACAAGCTTCACATAAATGAGATGATGAGGCTAAAGAAGTTGGTAAACTAAAATGATTAATAATATCCTGAACAAGACGTAGAGACGAATGACCAAGACGTGCGTGCCAAGAGGATTTGTCCGTGCGTTCTCCAACAAAGGTTTTGAGAGAGGTGGGTTGTAGATGATAAAGACCATTTTTAATGTCCCCTTGGAGTAAAATAGTTCCTGTCGCGGGATCTTTCACAAGACAATGATGAAGATGAAATTCAAAAAACACATTGTTATCAAGTGTAAATTGACAGACGAAGAGTAAATTCTTAGTGATAGAAGGAACATAAAGAGTGTTGCGTATGCAAAAAGTACGACCATATAAATTAAAGGATGTGTTTCCAAAGTGAGCAATTTGTAAACCTAAGTCATTGCATATTTGCACCTTGTTGGGTCCATGATAAGGCGAAGCTTCTGTGACAATATCATACTCCGGTGTAACATGATGAGTTACTCCAGAATCCAGATGCCATTCTGGGGTTCCATGAACCGATGATGTTGTAATAGAAGGGATGGAGAGTGAGAATGCTCCAGAATGAGATGACTGAGTACTAGATTACCAAGATGAGGGAGGAGGTCGATGTGATGATGCAGGTCCTCCTAGAAAATTTGAATCAAACCTTTTATAATAATTTTGAGCATAATGACCATAGTTCAAGCAAATCTGACAACGTCCTCAAATTGACCTCGACCTCAACCTCTGAAACGTCCATTCTAAATTTGATGATCATATTGCGGAGAAGGCTAATTATACCGATTAGGTTGTGGAACTTTGCTAATCACGTGTGCCGATAAAGATATAGAATCTGATATCCTTTGAGATTGTATTTGTAGAAGCCCTTCATGAGATATAGCATACCATGAAGAGTTTCGAGCGACACTTGATCCATGCGAGTTGTCGCACTGGGAACAAAGCTAACATATTGAGGACCTAAACCTGCAAGAACATGTATTAATAGTTTTGGATCAGAGACCGAATGTCCAATTGCAGCTAGGTTGTTGGCGATAGTCTTGACCAATTGCATATAGTCATTGATAGAGGCATCTCCTCGTTGCATAGATTGTAGTTGTAGACGAAGTTGGAGAACTTGTGCTTGAGAGTGAGATGCAAAAGAGTGATCAAGAGCTTCCCAAACTTGACGAGAGATGTTGAGCCCAATGAGCATAGGAAGTATGGACTGAGTAATTGATAAGATTAACCAAGTCAAGATTAATTGATCCTTCTTAAACCAAATAACATAAGATGGATCATCTTTTTTTAGGTGGGGATGAAGTACCATCAACATGACCAGGTGGGGATGAAGTACCATCAACATGACCAAGTAAATCATGAACACAAAGCAAAGGAAGAAATTGTAATTTCCAAAGTAAATAGTTATCATGGTCAAGTTTAATGAAAAAAGAAGAAATCATATGAATAGGGAAAGAGGTATTTTGTAATGATGGAGAAATCTCTGTAGAATTTGAAGAAGACATAGCAGTTTTTTTTTCTCTCTCTATTTTTTTTGTGTTGTTTTGTGTGTTTTTTTTTAAACAACAATAAACATACACAGAGAAGGTAAAATAAGAAACAAAGGAATAGTAAATCTAAATTAGAAGATAACTATGACTTGTTGCGACAGACTGCTACCGTAGGTGTTGCTATTGACAGGAAGAAGGTGCCGAAGTTGCTTCCGTTGGAGAAACAACTGATGATGTTGCAACTGTTGTTGTTGGCTGCTGTTATTGGCTTGCAGAAGATGTAACAGGGATATTTGCAACTGGAAAAAGTGGAAAGAAAGTCGCTTGCTAGAAAACAAATAAGTTTTGTTTGCTACCGATAGGAAAAGAAGAATTGGAAGATGACCGCTGATGATTAATTCTTATACAAGAAAAAAAAAGTGAGGAGGTGGAGGATCATGGCTCTGATACCATGTAAAGAATAAAAGAAAGATGAAGTAACAATAATTTTGAATGATTTTATTGTTGAATCCAAGAGACTTATTTATACAAGTTGTTCCAAACAATAATGGAAAAATTATATATGACATACAATTGTAATAATTATAAATGTAGCAATGGATATAATAAATTTGAAAATATTATCCTTTGTTATAGATTCATGTCGATCTTGATTATGATGTCAAATATGATAAATCTCGATTGATTGAAATCGCCTCAGGAATTAAATCAGCGAGGTGTAGCCCGTCACATGCCGGTTGTACCCCTGCTCGAACGCGATCAGGTTTTGGAACAACATGTTGAAGTGGTCATTGACGACCACCTGCGGGATCTCCATCTTGCCATTGTGGAATGTGATGTCGAGCATGTTCCTGGTCCACTTCCTCTTGAACTTGACACTGGCCTTGCTCAGATGTGTCGCGCAGGGGATTGACCTCACCCGGGTCATCTTAGACTTGTTAGCTCGCGATAAAAGCTTCATCCTCAATTTTGCTTCGTCGGCGTCCTTCCTCGGGATGATGCACGAGTGGAGGAGGTGGAGGAGATGGCAAAAGCCACCTTTTCCGGCGCCATCGAGCGGCAACTCTAGCTCCATGATGGCGAACGCAGCAAAGAACTTTACGGTGCACTTGGCGAAATCGAGCTAGCGAGGGAAGGCGTAGTCAAAGAGGAGCTGGAGAAGGAAGAAGGGGATCTAGTTCTTCAGCATCAACATGTCATGCACCACCATGGGGAGAATCCAAAATGAGCTCACGATGGGGTTCTGCACGGCCTCAAGGCCGCCGATGTAGTTCTTCTAGAGGAGGATGGTCTCGACGATGAAGCAACCATCGAGGAGCATCATCTAGACAAAGTCGTTGCTGGCGATGGAGGCGAGGTCATCGTCATAGGCAGCGCAAGGGCGACTCTCGAAGGCTTGATGAGGTGAAAGTGGTCGATGAGCATGTAGCAACAGGGCGGTCTCAACCATTCTTGAGGCTTAGGCCCAAAAAAAATAATTTAATATCTTAATATTTTGTTAACAATAAATATTAATTTTTATATACAATATTATTATTAGACATTTAATTTTATTAATAAATTTTAAAATATATATATATATATAAATTATAAAATATTATTTTCGCAATTGGAAGTAGTGACTAACTAGGTCACATAGCAATAAATTTATCATGTGTCAAAATTACTTTTTTATTAGTAAAATTTAAAAATTAAAATTTCTTTTATGTTAAACTTTCAAACATAATTTTAAATTATAAAATAATATATTTGTCTAATAAATATTTTTAATTAAATAAATAAAGTTAAATTTCGCCAGAAAAATATTAAAAATACTAACTAATTTAGCAACAAGTAATATATTATTGTAATACTATTAATATTATATAATTTAATTACTATTTTAAAAAAATTATCGATCAATTTTAACTTCGATGAAAGGAAGTCTTGACGCAACAGTAAATTATTATTGTGTGACCTAGAGGTAACATGTTCGAGTAGCAGATATAGTTACTGCGTACAATAAACACTTCTCTGAGATCCCATATTGGCGGGAGATCATGCATCGAGCTATCTTTTATCAATTTTAACTTCAATAAATTATTAATCAAATTTATTTAGCCAAAAATATTAAACTAGTAAATATCGATGGCGAATCATTAAAAAAAAGGGTGTGCATAATAACTTGTAGAGAAATAAGAGTAAAATAATAACGGTATAAAAATGTTAATGAAAGAGAAGAAAGAATGAGAAAATAAAATAAAATTTGGAGAAAAATAATAATGTAATATTAAATATGTGTTTGTCTTTGATTTTTTTTTAAAATATCAATTACTAATAAGTATAACTAATAAATATTGTTAATGTAATAACCAAACTTAATTTTGATCAGTAAATTAAATTTTTATCGATAAAAAATTAAAAATTATGGATTAAATTTATTTAAAAAAACTATCAACTAAATCTAACTTTAATCATAAATCAAATCTAGCTTTGACGAGTAAAAAAAAATTAAAAATGATTAAATTTAAATTATAAAAAATTATAAATTATTGATTAAATCTAAAAAATTAAAAATTATTGACCAAATCTAATTTGATTAGTAAAAAATTAAAATTATCGATGAAAATAAATCTTGACTAAAACTTATTTTAACCATAATTTTAAATATTTACCATCCAAACTCATATATTTTTAAAATAATAATCATATTTGATTTAATATATATATATATATATATAAAGATGATATACCGCGCGACTTATGCTGCGCGACTCGTCCGTGACGGCCCAGTCGAGGCGCCTCGATCAAAATATACAGCCAAGCTAAAAATAATTTTAGGTGCTCACGGGATATATGGTATTTCAGGTATAATATTTAGGGTTTAGAATTTAAGCAATTTTTTATTTTAAAAAAAATATTGACGTACCTAAATATTGAGGCGCCTGGATCATTTCCAGGCGCCTCGAGCGCCCTATCGTGCATAGTCACAAACGGATGAGTCGTGCATCGCATCACTCCTACATAGATATATAGATGATATCCTGCACACTCTTATATGAGCGACCGTGGGAGACATCCTACGTGGGCACCTAATACGCCTTTGAGCAATATGTTTTAATCTCTCTCTTCCTTCGCGTGGGCTTTTTTGGTCCCGATCCTCCATCTTTGTCCCCAAAACTTCAGATTTAAGCTTCTCTTCCTCTTCTCTCTTGCCCCAAGTTCCCTAAACCCTAAAGCCCACACCGCCCGCCCGCCTCTCCTGGGATCCATCATTTCCGTCGCTCATTCCCGCACCATCTCTCCGTGGATCCCTCGCTGTCACCGCTCGTTCCCTTCCTCGCTGTTGTCGCTTCCTCAAGCATCTGTAGCTGTAAAATTTGGTAATCCTTCTAGCCGCCTCTCTTGGGATCTCTCGCTTCCGCTGCTCGTTCTCGCACCATCTCTCTGTGGATCCCTTGCTGTCACTGCTTGTTCCCTTCCTCACTACTGACACCCCCTTAAACATCTATAGTTGCAAAATTTGGTAATTCTTCTATTTTTACTATAAGTTTTATTCTTCTATAATATACTTTAAAGTTAGACTTCGATCCTTCTATTTAATATAGATGAAAATGATATAGTTGGATCTTTATTAATTTTGTTGATTGATTGTACTCTATCACATAGGATGTATCTCGCAGTGGGAAAGCTCAAGTGCTGATAAATCCATATTTAATAGAGTTAAATGGAATGTTGGTGTTGGTTTTTTCAAAACAGTACCAACGTGGTGTTGTTTTTTTTTCAAAACAACACCAACGTGGTCTTGATTTTTTTAAACACCAACGTGGTGCTATTTTGCACAAAATAGCACCAACGTTTGATTTTTCACCATATTTCATAATTCATTTTGTAGTTGATTGATACCAAGACATAGAAGCTATAATTTTAAATATTATTTGGAAGTTTCTTATGCAATGGTTTTGTTGATTTGGATGTATTGGACTTTTACTTTCTATAATGCACTTGGTCCAAGTGGGTTATTCAACTCGATTGAATGGGGATTAGTCTAATTGATTCAATTGTTTCATTAGGTATTCCCAGTATTGATCCAAATGATTTCAATCTTTTTGTACATTGTAGTGCTGGTTTTCGAAAACTAGCACCAAATTTCTGATGAGAACCCACGACCATGTTGATGGTGGTTTTGTAAGACCAGCACCATGAACCGTGCCACTTGACACACGACCATAGCTTCTCTTGGGAGGCTCAAAACCATGGTTGGAAGCCATATATACATCCTAGACACTCACCCCTTCCATCCCATATCAAAATTTCAGAATTCCAAACCCCTAGGTCAATCAATGGTTTTCGACCAAAACTCATTGATAGACCTAGAGAACTCAGATCAGATTCATTCCAAGTCCTATGGGCTCACATGGCTCTCGGGAGTCCAAATATGCCCTCATTTATAATTTTTAGACACTCCCAACATTGATCCAAATGATTTCAATCTTTTTGTACACTGTGGTGCTGGTCTTACAAAAGCAGCACCACGTTGGTGTTGTTCTTGCAAAACCAACATCAGGCTCTCTTATGAGAACCCATGGCCACGTCAGTGCTAATTTTGCAAGACGAGCACCATAATCCATGTCACTTGACACGCGATCATAGCTTCTGGTGGAAAACTCAAAATCATGATTAGAGGCCATATATACATCCTAGACACTCACCTCTTTCATCTCATACCAAAATTTTAGAATTTCAAGCGCCTAAGTTAATCAATGAGTTTCGGCCAAAACTCATTGATGGACCTAGAGGACTCCAATCATACCCATTCCAAGTCTTGTAGGCTCACATGGCTCACAAGAGTCCAAATATGCTATCATTTACTATTTTTAGACCTTCCCAGCATTGATCCAAACAATTTCAATCTTTTTGTACACCATGGTGCTAGTCTTGCAAAAGTAGCACCACGTTGGTGTTGTTCTTGCAAAACCAACACTAGGCTCTCTAATGAGAACTCATGACCACATTGGTGTTGCTTTTGCAAGACCAGTACCACGTTGGTGCTGGTTTTGCACGCGGTCATAGCTTCTTGTGGGAGACTTAAAATCATGGTTGGAGGCCATATATATATTCTAGACACTCACCCCTTCCATCCCATGCCAAAATTTTAGAATTTTAAGCCCATTAGGTCAATTAATGGGTTTCGATCAAAACTCATTGATCGACCTAGAGAGCTTAGATCGAACTCATTCCAAGTCCTGTGGGCTCACATAGCTCTTGGGAGTCCAAATATGCCCTCATTTACTATTTTTAGACATTCCAAACATTGATCCAAATGATTTCAATCTTTTTGTACACTGTGATGTTGGTCTTACAAAAGTAGCACCGCGT
>JBBUKS010219350.1:0-22669 GCA_038050645.1 Hedychium gardnerianum
GAGCGGACAGATTTTGTTTGCCCGTCGGTTTGCCCCTTACCGGCCTCCTTTCACTCTATTTTTGGTGAGTAAATGTTGTTACCGGATACCTGACACTTTGGGGTACCTCTTACCTCATTCACATCAAAATTTGGATGCCGGAAGCTTTCGGGAAGACCTGTTCACAATAGGTTTTCCGAGCGGACAACAGACTATTTTTTCAATTGCTCTCTCGTGTTGGTATCGTTTGGTTGCGTACGCTACCAGACACCAAACCTCGTCTTCGCACACAAGGCTAATACCTTTCGCGAGGACGAAACTCATGACTTCATATGTCATCTTGAAGATCACTCGACATGGATATGAATAGAGGCAAAGCTTCGAGAGCGTCGCTTGGTTGATGTCATTTTCTCTTCGCTTCATCTGTCAAGTATACCTAGAATAAAATTTACTTTTCATAAAAATTTAATTATGTGATCATGTCTAGACGTGTTGTATCCTTGCATGCGTGTGGTGTGTGATGTAATAAGTTAGTTTATTATTTTATTTTATTTTCCGTTACGCATGTTTACGAAACGTGTTTTAGCACGCATCCGCGTCGGACTTCCCCAACAGTGGTATCAGAGTCTGATCGTGCACCGATAACTCATATCGTGGTTGATAGATATTATCTTTGAGATTATATTTCCTTTGATCTCCTTACACTTAGTTCATGCACTATATTTCTTACCCGCTGAGTATTTTGTACTCACTACCCCTTGTTTTTCCTTTCATTTCAAGGGTAGCAGTTAGAGAATATGTCGTGTTGCTCAGAGGTCCTAGCTGTTCAGTCCCATGATACTTCGAGATGTATCATTTTATGTTCATCGCTATGATTCTGCTTTCTGTTTGATTTTCTTTAGTATATGTTATTTGATATTTGTCTCTGTCTCGTTGTTTTAAAGTCATGCATGCATGAAAATCCTTTACTTTTACCTATATATATCTTGATTTTGTTTTCCTTATCTTTGCAATGTTGGCTGCGTATCATGTTGTATCTATGATTTGTCACTAGGGTGTACCATTCGATTTGGCGGACAATTATACCCTCGGGGCGTGATAATTACCACTATAAAAAAATAATGATTTAGGAACGGAAATCTGCCATAAAAAATTTTTGTCCCAAAATTACAACATTTGCGACAAAAATATAATTTAGCGCAAATTAACAACGAAATTAGCAATGAATTAAATTTGTTGCAAAATTATTATAATTAATATTTATAAATCAAGGACAAATTAGGGACGAATCCTGGATTTATCGCAAATTTGGTCCAAATTAAAAAAATAAAATAAAAAAATAAAAAATTTCTTCGAAATTGGTTGATTAATCTAAAGAGCTCAAAATCACATAAAACCAATTCCTATGTGCTCGTCTAGTTCTCCTGATTATTTTCATGACCTCAAATATCAATTTGACCCAAAATATTAAGGTCAGTGATTGTTTTAACATGAATTAAATCTTTCAGATACAAAATTAGTACTTATTCATTCCTATTTAATAAAAATTTTGTTTCAAGGCATGGACTTAATCATGAGAAATTGCTGAAATAGGGATTTTCTAGAAAAAAAAATAGTATTTTGCGATGAATTTGGCGATTAAAAAGGATTCATCGCCAAGGTATCGTAAAATTACTATGCATCATAGTTCTGCGAAGAATCCTATTTTCGTCGCAGATCTACAACGAAAATAGGATTCGTTGCAGATCTGTGACGAAAACAGATTCGTCGCAAATTCGCTACTATTTTGCGACGAAAACAAAATTTGTTGCAAAATTTATGATGAATTTACATATTTTTGTCGCAAAAATGGCAACAAGTTATTCGCGACGAAAAAAATTTCGGCACAAAATTTATCGCAAAAAAGATTTGCGATGAATTTTTTAGTAAAATTTGTCGCAATTTTGTAGTTTTTTTCTAGTGTACATTGCTGAAGGACAAGAGAATAAAAAATGTAGACTTAAAAAATTCATATATTGGCTAAAACAAGTGTCAAGATAATGGAATACAAGATTTAATAAAGTTATTTTATCTTATAATTTTGAAATGATCAATGAGGATCATTATGTTTATCTAAGAAAAAAAAATATGAAAGTTTGTCATATTATCATTATATGTTGATGATATGCTAATAGTTGGAAGTGATATAAAGTTTGTGATAAAAGTTAAATCATAACTTTCATCACAATTTGACATAACAAATATGGAAGAAGTTGAGTATATCTTAGGAGTAAAGATCATAAGAGATCAATCTAAAATGTTTTTGAGTTTTTCTCAAGAGACTTATATTACTAAGATGTTATGACACTTCAATATGTCAGATTACAACATTGAACAAACACCTATAGCGAAAGGTACTGTTCTAAGTAAAAGTATATGTCCCAAGACTCCTGAGGAAATAATCGACATGAAGAAAAGACCATATGTCAGTGTCATTGGTTATTTAATGTATATTATGTTGTGTACATGTCCTGATATTAGCTATGTTGTTGGCTTAGTTAGCCGTTTCTAGTCAAACTCAGGATCGAGATATTGAAAAGCGGTGAAGAGGATATTCATATATCTTAAAGGGACAACAGAGTATTGTCTCTGTTTTCAAGGATTTAATATGAGCTTGAAGGGCTACACAGATGCAGATTGGGTAGGGGGCCTTGATGATAGAAAATTTACATCTGACTATACCTTCTTGTAGAATGGTGGCGTCATCTCATGGAACAGTAAGAAACAAGCTTGTGTAGCATTGTCAACAATGGAAGCTGAGTATGTGACTTGTTCAGCGGTTGTGCAAGAAGTTGTCTGGTTAAGAAGGTTCCTGAAACATCTGAAGATTGCTGAGGATAGTGGGAGTTCTGATGTAGTGTACTATGACAATCAAGTTGCTATAGCTTTTTCTAAGGATCTCAAATATCATAGCAAAGGCAAGCACAACGAGATTAAGTATAATTTTGTAAGGGATATTGTTGATAAGAAAAAAAAAATCTTGAGTACATCCCTACACATGCTATGCTTGTAGATCCTTTACTAAGATATTCACTAAAGAGTCATTTCAATGACATGTGAAGTCTTTGGGACTTCGTAGAATGTAACATATTGTAAAGATGATCAAATATGTGAAATGTCATGATTTATTTAGTGTATATATTATTGTTACATTTGGATAAAGTCTCGATGAATATATTGGCTGGTTACAATTGGTTCATTTACATAGACAATCATCTCTATTTGTTTAGTATAAATAAATGTAAGACTATTACTTATGAGATAGCTATTGAAGTTGTGAATGAAAACATACCTGTAAGTTGAGGTCGCCTTAATAGTTGTATCAAGATGAATTCATTTATGAATCGATAAAGATCGGAGTAAATGGACCCACTATTTACTAAACTTGCTGGAGGCAAGATGAGAATTCATGAGTTGAATTCAGGATTAGACATTGTGAATGTCTAGATCAAAATCTATACGATGTTAAAATTAAGAAAAACACGCACTCTTTATTAGTAAAAACAAAATATTGTAGCATGTGATTCATATCATATGTGTTATAGTGACAATAAGAGTAGAAGAAGAATGAATTCATGCTTTTCTACTATATGAGACCCTTGAGATTATAAGTTAATCTCGATATTAACCTAAGTGACTATTTAACTGTCTACTTGAAGTTTTAATCAGGGTCTGCTACTTTAGTATGTATCCTATTGACTATGAATGATTCGGTCTATGGAGCATAACTAAGAAAATGACTGATTAGAATGAATAAATCCTAGCTAAAAAGGAAGATTAAAATAGATTTACATCTTGGATATTTATTTACTGTCGACCAATTATATATTTTGTTGAGTATATAAAATGTAATTGTGAATAATTATATTATTTGAAGATATTGAATATGCTTTTGACATAATAGTCATTATGAGAGATTAGAGATGTTCGTATTGATGTAAATTATTTAATCTTGGGTAAATGCAAGATATTGATGTCTTCAATCTATTTTGGTAAACGACTATGTAAAGTGTAATAACATTTTTAGTATCAATTGCTCAGTATGTTTACTGTCGCACGAATCATTTTTTCTTGTATGAATTGGATGTTCTTATATGATCTTTGTGACTTAATTCTTATTTGGTCTTTATGATTTAACTTGGACGAGTATGAGATGTTGGTAGTGAGGTTATAAGCATCGTGGGCATGCCGATGCCCACTTATTTGCCCACTTATCTCACTTCTCTCTCTTTATTAAACGGTACATCCAAGTGAAGATAAGGTATGAATTTTTGGCTATTCTTGAGAAGAAAAATTTGAGAGAAGAAGAACACCAAGGGCTAAGGGATTTGGTTTACAGATCACACATACAATTAGATTTGGTTTACAAATATGAGAGAACCAAGGGCTAAGGACTAAGGGCTAAGGGATTTTTGGCTGTGTGTTTACAGATCACACATACAATTGCAAGCTAGTCGACAAAGTCAAGTCGAAATTCACATTAAATTCCATGCTGATCCATCTCTCGACTTGCGTGATAATTGGGAATCAAGTCGACAAACGTGATCTCTCTGATCCGTCAGCTCTCTCTTCTTCTGCAAACTTCCCTACAACATTGACAGCATCCACACATATTGCTATTTCCTTGCTAGGCCTTGATTTGGGCACTTCTATCTCGTCACATAAATTTATGCCGCCATTAATTATTCCTTCCACACCTTCTTTATACACTGAATTTCTCCAAGAGCTTTTAAGAACGAGATCATGTCTCTGCCTCTTCTGACTTGTTTATGGAGAAGTACAGATACTTCTTCAATCTTTGGTTTTCGAATGGCCAAAGAAGCCAACTAGATTGAAGGGTGTAAGTGTAGAAGACAGAAGGAACGGGTGCTATTCTTGCTGATTTTTTTTTTCTTAAGATAATTATTTGCAGGTCAGATGGGTACTCTCTACCTAATTTGAGATTATGTTTAATTTTTAATTGTCTCATGAATATAATTTTGATATTTAGATGATAAATTATAACATATTTAATTTTTAATTTACTCTTAAATTGTGTCAAAGTCACATCTGTGTGGGGTTGCTTTTGAGCTTATTAAAAACACGTAAAAACTGCTTTCAATATTATGAGAATATAATTTCTTATTTTGTTCTCACTCTTATGTGAGTTGTTTACGATGAGCAACTGTTTAGGGTCCCATTGAGATTTGAAATGCATATCGAGGTATCCGAACGGTAAAAATAGCTTATTTTCCTTATGGATATGGCGAGATAGTTTTATGAAAACTATAATGGAATCGACATTTTATAATTTTATATAAAACTAAAACTACATGTCCAATTAAAATTTGATTCTCATCATTGATATTAACTCTTTATTAATTAATGTTAACGGTTGAGATTAACACGGGAAATTCTCCATCGTAAATTTCATGGAGGTCTCTACCATAAGATATTAAATATGAAGAGTTGGTTAGTGTATGAAATATTATCTTCACGAGGTTTGATGATTAAATTCTGATTAATAGTCATATTTTTATTTTCTCTCATGTATTGATTATTGTTTGAGTTAATTGGATTAGTCCTCATGATTTATCTTCTCTGTATTAATCTTAGAATGAACTAGCAGAGACACTAAGGATGAACATTTCGTCTGTTTTCCTCGTCAACTAGTTATATAGTATTTCACAAATTCACATATCGTATTATATATATTAAATAGTTATGTAGTATTTCACAAATTCACATATCATATTATATATATTAAATTTATAACTTAGTGATTTTATAACTAGCATAAATTTTTTATAAGTGGCTTGACGTTAGTGGTGAGTATTTGATTAAAATCGAATCGAATCGAATTAAATTTATCAAATTGAACTAAATTGATTTATTTTTATAAATCGAACCGATCGAATTTTTCGATGAAATTAAATTGAACCGAATTGAAAAAAAATATCGATTTAACTGAATTAACTAAATTTACTAATTGTGATAAAAAAAATCGGTTGAATTTAATAAAATTTTGATTTCGGTCTAAAAAAATTGATTTAAAATTCAATTCAATGAAAAATTTGATTTATTCGATCTATTCGATTAATCGAATTAGAAATTTTAAAATCGAAATCGAACCGAATTAATTAATTTTTAAAAATAAATAAATAAATTTCTAAAAAAAATAAATTAAAATTTTAAATTCGATCGATTTGATTAATTTAATCGAAATTTTACTCAGTCTTGATTTTCATTCAATTATGTTGGTAGTTATTATACGAGCTATTTTATCTGACCGTTGATTCACTGATCCTCAGATCTTACTTTGAACGGCTACGATCGTGAACCGTGGAGCCTGTTCTATAAACGGCGTGAGATGGTGTTTTGTCCCTTTGACCTTTAAGCGACTCATTGTTCGACTCCTCTCCTTCACATCTCGATCTTCGTATCGGTTAGGGTTTCGCCATCGGCGATCGGAATGGACGCTTTGGACTCCGTGGTCGATCCCCTGAGAGTGTTCGCCAAGGACAGCGTCCGCCTTGTCAAACGCTGCCACAAGCCCGACCGCAAGGGTCAGTTTGCCTATCTATTTTTCGCTCGGTTTGGTTGATTCTGTGCTCGCTTCCTCGGATCGGTGTGTTGTTGTCGAAATTTTGATGTGCTTTATTTGGATTCTTATGTATCTACACGGATCGGCGTCGCAGAGTTCACCAAGGTTGCGGTCCGCACTGCGATTGGTTTCGTGGTAATGGGGTTCGTCGGGTTCTTCGTCAAGCTAATCTTTATCCCGATCAACAACATCATCGTCGGTTCTGGTTAGGTAATTACTCAGATACGGAAATTCTGCTTCTGATGCTTTTGATTTCGTAGGCTTTGAATTCAGAAAGTTTCATTTTCCCACCAAGTTATCTTCTCTGATCATTGTGCTTTTATGTGCTATTATCTTGTTAGCATTGATCCAATATATCCCGATTAACAACTTCAATAGTGGTTCTAGTTGCGTAATCTATAGATCAGAGGAAGTTCTGCTTTTGATGCATTTGATTTTCGAAATGATTGTTCTGATGTAGCATCCGCGATTTTGTAGGTTTGTAGTTTGAATTAGAAAGTTGTTTTCCGCTTAGCAACTCGTAGGTTTTCTTTACATATGCTGTTATTTTGTTATTGTGGTTTGACTACTTGTTTCCTTGTTTCACTTGACGATCGCAGACACAATATATTTAGCTAGAAAACTTCAAAAATCTGATTAGTAATGTGTACGTTATGCTGCTAATTTGTGAGAATGATTATGTTTAGAACTTGCTGATACATTAAATACACTAGAAGATAGTTCATGATTTTTGCTCTATGTCAACTCTTATCTATTATGCTTGAGATGGATTTTTTTTAACTAAAATGTTTGATTACGTACAAGGCTTGCATGTTTACTGTCTGTTTAGTCAAAATTGGGGCATCCTTTCAAAAAAAAAAGTATGTATTTATGAACCACTCTTGTCAGTACGTCCATTGGATGGCACACTTAATTCATGCTAAGATGACATGAAATGTAATTTGTAGTTTGTAATTTGTAGTATTGTGCAAGAAGTTTTGCCTTGATAATAGTTGTAACCAGGATGAGGCCATACATTTAAGAAGTAAAAATTAATAATGTTTGAGCCGATTGGTTGCTAGAATTTAAAGTTTCTATGAGTGAAATTGTGTTCATTCAAGAATTGCATTAACATATAAGATGATACATAACAAGAACAAGAGAAAACATGAACTGGTACTACTACTAATACAGTTTTGAAACAGACAAGCATATAACTAAAACTAAATTGCACAAGTACAATAACAACAACCAAGCTTTATCCCACTATATGGGGTTGGCTATATGATCCTTTTACGCCTTTGGACTCTATTCCCTATTATATCATTTATATTTAAATAAATTTTATCTTATTTTATTATTGTTAATCAAGTCTTTTTTGGTCTTCCTCTTGCTCGTTTGATGTACATATTTGTCATAGTTTCACATCGCCTAACTGGAGCATTTATTGGGCATTTAAGTACATGCTCGTATCATCTCAAACGTGTTTTTTTTTGGAGTTTTCTCTCAATAGATGTTACTCTGACTTTCTCTCTAATGTTCTCATTTCTTATTCTGTTCATCCTTGTATGTCCACACATCCACCTTAACATCCTCATCTCTGCAACTCTTATCTTCTACTCACGTGTTCGAGTCATAGCCTAACATTCAGTTTCATATAACATAGCAGGTTTAACTGTCGTTTTGTAGAACTTTTCTTTAAGTTTTAGAGGTACTTTACAATCACATAAAACACCCAACGCTCTCCTCCATTTCAACCATCCTGTTTGTATTCTATGTAAGACATCTCTCTCAATCTCTCGATTATTTTGCAAAAAATGATCATAAATACTTAAAGCTCTCAGTTTCGCACAATTCGTTATTTCCTATCTTAACAATTATCTCATTAAGTCTAAAATCTTTCACTTCTAGTGTTTCTCGCCAAGATTCTAGTTTAGCATTTCACCCTCACGTGTCTCATCTATCAAAATAATATCATCTGCAAACAACATACACCACGGTACTGAGTCTTGAATGTGTCCAGTTCGTCCATGATTAATAAAAAAAGATAAGGACTTAGAGATCCTTGATGTAATCTTATATTTATTGGAAATGCTTCGGTTAATCCGCCTGAAGTTTTCACTCTGGTCGTTACATCCTCATACATATCCTTAATTAGTTCAATATATATTACGCTAACATCTCTTTTTTTTAGAATTCTCCATATAATTTCTCTTGGACTTCATCATAAGTTTTTTCTAAGTCAATGAATATCATGTATAGATCTTGTTTTTTCTCCCGATACTTTTCAATTAGTTGTCTAAGAAAATGTATAGTTTCTATTGTCGACCTTCCAGACATGAATCCAAATTGATTTTTCGTCACTGTGGTTTTTTTCCTTAATCTTTTTTCTATTATTATTTTTTAAAGTTTCATGGTATGACTCATTAGTTTAATACTCCTGTTTGCATAATTTTGTATGTCTCCCTTATTCTTATATAAAGGAACTAGAGTACTTATCCTCCATTGATAAGATATTTTTTTATTTTCAATATCATGTTAAATAGTTTTGTTAGTCATTTAATACTTTGTTTCTTTAGATACTTTTATCAGAATATCATCGGGTTCAACGACTTTTTCATTGTTCATCACATTTAAAACTTGTTTTATTTTTGAAGTTTGAATATTACGATAAAAATTTAAATTTCTATACTCATTTGACCTACTTAAATTACTTAAGTTAAGTTGGTTACCTAAATCTTCATTAAAAAGTTGAAGAAAATATCTTTTCCACTGCACTTTTATTTCTCCATCGTTTACTAGTATCATTTTACATTCATCTTTAATACATTTTATTTGGGTAAGATCTTTTGTCTTCCTTTCTCTCACGTTAGTTATTTTATAAATGTCACTTTTCCTTTCTTTTGTATCTAATTTTCGATATAATCGTTCAAAAATTTTATTGTTTCCTTCATTTACTATTTTTTTAGCCTCTTTCTTGGTTAATGTATATTTTTTTAAGTTTTCCTCGTTCTTATAAATATATAATTCTTTATAAGCTATTCGTTTTTTTATTATTTTCTCCTGTACTTTCTCATTTCACCACCAAGATTTCTTATTTGGTAGTGTATGCCCCTTTGACTCACCGAGCACACTCTTAGTTATTATTTTCAATTTCGATGTCATCTTATCTCATGTCATATTAAGGTCACCATATATTTCTCTTAATGTTTGTACTCTTCCTACTTTCTTCTTAAATATGTTTTGTTTCTCATTCTTTAACTTCCACCACTTAATTCTAGGAGTCGTATATATATTTTTTTCTATTAATACTATGCTTGAGGCGCATATCCAACACTACTAACTTGGGTAGTTAAGCTTTTTCCAGGGATAAACTTGCAATTCTACAAATCTTTCTATCTCTCTTTCTAATTATAATAAAGTCAATTTGTAATTTATTATTCTCACTTTTAAACATGATCAAGTGTTCTTCTCTTTTCTTAAAATATATATTTGCCAATATAAGGTCATATGCTATCGTAAAATTCAATATAGTTTTTTCTTCTTTATTTCTCGTTCCAAATTCATAACCTCCATGTACTTTCTCATATTCCTCATTTTTCATTCTGACATGCTCATTTAGATCGTTTTCTATAAAAATCATTTTATTTGGCGGAATGTTTTGTAATACTTCATCTAGGTCGTTCCAAAATCTTGATTTGGTAACTTCATCTAATCCTACTTGAGGTGCATACATGTTAATTATGTTCATAGTTTCTTTCGCTATTATTATCTTAAGAGTTATAATTCTATCTCTTTTTCTAACTATTCATTTTATCCTTTAACAAACTATCTACAACAATATCCATTTCATTTCTTGTTTTACTGTTTTCTGTGTATCATAACTTAAAACCCGAGTTCTCTGTCATCTTTTCCTTCTCCCCTATCCATTTTGTTTCCTGTACACACAAAATACTAATTTATTTCTTAATCATCGCATCTACTACCTCCATTGCTTTACCAGTGAGCGTTCCTATGTTCATATTCCAAATCTTAAATTATTTGTTTTTATCCAAATGCTTGTCTAAGAGCTCAATAGCGTAAAAAGATCCATATAGCCGACCCCACATAGTGGGATAAGGCTCGGTTGTTGTTGTTGTATCCAAATGCTTGTCTATATAACACTACACCGAAGTTCTCATAAAGATGTGGCGGTCCTTGCCGATATGTTATAGTCAGACCCTACAACATGAACTCTTGCATATTTAACACAATATCGCGTTCTCATGGAGATGTAGCTGGGCTTGCCGAGATGTTACAGTCAGACCCTGCAACGCATTCTTTATGGGGAACATCCTAACATTAGCATAATAATTGAATGGATTCATTTATTGAAATTTATCATAGTTTAACGTTGGCTGGCAACCTAACGCAATCTTCCTTCTTTAACTGGGCTTGGGACCGGCCATGATTGGCTCGAAGATTTATGCACAGCCTTTTGGCACCAAAGAATACCCAGCCTTCAACTTTAGCTTTGCTAAACAAGATAGCCATGAAACCAAACTTCATTAAACACTAAACTATTCGATGATACCACCACTTTCACCTTCTTCAGGTAGACATCTGAGAAGGCTTCTCCTACTTGGAAAGCTAACCACGACTATTGGCACAATCCCAATAAGCCACCCAATCTAATCACTAAGGAATGTAAACCTTATCAATCCCAGTAGAATGCTCCAGTAACATTATATCTGAGAATGTTTTAGAGAATTTTGGTTATTTTCTTTCCCTATTCTCCATTTGTACTTGATCTTTATTCATATAAGTTGACTTTACATCTCGTAATTCTCTCTGATGGAGTTGTCTGTTTTGATCTTCCCGTTTCCCGTTTCCCGTTTCCCGTTTTTCGTTTTTGTTGATATATAGCCATATATAAGCTTGCTTCTCTTACTTTATAGTGAGTTTATGAAATTGCCCTGACTTTAACTTTAAATCTTTTATTTAGCTGGTTGGCTACAAATGTAAACTTATATTAATTAAAGAGTCAATTGAATTAACAATTGACATAGAAATAGTTGATATTGATTTTGCTTATCAACTATTTTTGTTAAAACTACTATTCAATTCAGATTTCCATGTTTTAGTTTATGGATGTCAAATTGTCTTCCCCAAGAAAATCACAAAACAAAGCTGATCTTCACATCTTCCTTGTTTCAGGTCCCTATGATTTACCTAGCCTTTGAGATAAAACAGACATGAAATGCAATGGTAAGTCATATCTAGGCTGTTGACAATCTTGTTTGCTGCTTCATTGTTAGGCCATCTGTCTCCGTTTGTTATAAAAGATTAATTTTTGTTTTGTCGCTGTTTATCACTGATTTTCCTTTTTTTTTACTGGATTAGTTTTGTTTTTATTTGTACATTCAAATTTAAATATCTGAGATCTATAAATCGATTTTCTGGCAACTCATTAGAGCGTGGGCACTGTATCTCTGATTGTGCTCTTCTTAATAGTGCGTAAGGTCTTAAATAATTCATGTCAGGTCAAGCAAGTTGGTTTTAGAGGTGGATACGTTCTCCGTAGCCGACAATTTGATTTTGACCACAGAGAATTTAACTAATCAATTCATTTTTGCTTAAGCAATTTGGTTTGAGAATTAAGTACTCAGTTGATATTGGAATTAGTTCTTTAAATAGTCGTAGGGAATTTTTAAATGAAAGATACAATGATGAATAAAAAATGTCTAGGCATTTCTGTCAAAAATCAAATAACAAAAAAAAACATGAAATCATTTTGGTAAATAAAAAAAATGGAGAGCGAATACCAAATTTAAGGGCTTGACTGTTTCTTGAAAATATAGTTGAAGAAAATATTATGTTGTTCTAAGTGATTGATTTTGTCAAAAACACAAATATTAGGAAAAAAAAAGTTTCTCGGCCAATTGCCAATAAATATGTTTTTTTTTTCTTTTGCAAGAATGTGATCACATCACTCTCCACCAGACCATGCATCTATCAAAATCCACCCTTTCATGATTCTTTCCAACCATCTCTATTCCCTTAATGCTCTTTGCTGGTCATGGTGAACTCCCCTCTCCCTTTGCTCTCAATTGCCATATTAGCCCTCTTCTTCAGAGAGTCTGCTTGAAAAGAGGTAGAGAAGACTTTTAACCAGTTGCCGCAATTTAAATAATGCTTTTTGTCTGTGACTAGCACAGTAGCATCCTTCCAATCTGAGTAACGCGCCTCTTTTTTTTCCCTCAAAAGACAACTCAAGCAGTAGCCATCCTACTCTGGCCTTTGTTATAGTAATCTGCATTAACCCGACTAACTTCTTAGCACCTGGTACTTAAAATAGCTAAAAGTCTAGTACTTTCAGCAATTAGTATGACAGCTTGGCTTAGTAGAATGTCTATGTCAAATAATGGATGTAAGAGATTGGGCAAAATTAATAAGGAACACAAGCCTGATTCCAAAAATCCACATGCAAACGATCCTTGTCTGTTCCAAATGTGTTGGTTAGGTTGCCCGTCCATTCCAACATTCGACACCATGCCCATTCCTTTCCATCAAGCAGTGGCGTGAGATTTGTTGATGTCGGTGATTTGGAGGGTAGTTTGATTCGGTTGATCTCACTGTACCAATGGTTTAGCACACCTGTCACAAGAGTTGAGCCCAGAATGGTGCAGTCTGATGGGGTATTGGACTTGCTAAACTAACAGAGGTTCGGGTGGGGCCAGGGCGCTAAACAATGACAGTGGATTGCTAAATCTGTTCAAGTAGGGAGCTAAGAAAGTTTGGAGCCAACGATGGCAGTTGATGGTCAAATCAAATCGAGTAGAGAGTTAAAAAAGCTTGAGCTTGGGTGTTGAAGGCGCTATTTGGATTATAGGATCTGATACCGTGACGGACCTTGATGCTCCTCTTCAATCCCATGTCGTGGTGTACGTGGGTAATTGACATTCGACCATACACGAACTAGGCATTTAATGTGCTGCGACAAATCAATATTCAATGTGAGGCAACTCATAGCATTTAATTATGATGTGATGTATCGCTCTTTGTTTGTTCACCACATTTTTGGAGAGTGTGTAGTTTATCGCTGTTTTGCCAGCCACTGCATCCAAGTATGTTGATTGCTTCGTCACCTATAGCTGGAAGACTGAAGGAGAGTTGAAGGTGTTGTAGGTTCGATAGATCACACACGATTCAAGTTGGTAGGGACCCCGATGGGTTCATGCTCCATTGAGAATTTTGGATCAAAATCTCTTAATTGAAAATTGAAAATTGAAAATTGTAGACGTTCTCCACTATTAAACACTTGTTATGTCATTTTCCTTTGAATTTTTCTTCTTCTTTAGGTTTGACTGATGGCACACAAGTCAAGATCCTAGTTTGACCCTAACGGGTCCATTTTCCATTGAGAATATCAGGATCGAACTCGTTCTCCTAATTTCCAATTAGAACAACATAGGCATACTCAACTGTCCTGGACTTATTGTGTTATTATTTTATTTTATTGGACATAGGGAGGCTTTAAACAAGCACGCTAGAAGTTAATTAAAAAAGATGTATCAAGATAACAAACGACATCTTGCCTCTTTGAGATTCACTGTTAGTATCAAGATGTAGTCATTTTAGTCCACGGTGCCTTTAGGGTTTGGCCTCGCGAACACAATGCTCACCAATATTTGATGATTCAAACCATTTCTTTAAGCCGAACAATTTGAGTACGCATGGAAGGCCAACTTGATCCCAAACCTCTGATACTTACCTGAACCACACGAAAGAATCAAAATTACATTCCAGTTAAGCTTGATTGTACCGGCCTACTGGTGTAGCTTTATTTCCTCAGCATGCCAAGGAAGATTTAAGTCGATTATTGAATCATGTAATTACAATTCAAGTTAATGTCAGTAGTCCAATTATGATTCGGACAAACACACTCTTAGTTGAATCTCATCAAGTGTGTGTGTGTGTATAATTATTTAGTCGAGACCTGCTTGATTTTTTCTATTTCATGTCCATGGAATCAAATCATTCCAACTCATTATGCTTCAATGAACCCGTCGGTGACTGAGTGATGTGGGGCAGTGACAACCTCCTTCCCTCTCATGCATCCATTTGCACATGGCCATGGCCCCAACAACAGAATTTGCTTGGCCTCAAGGACTCCAAAGGTTAATGGCATATGCCTACTTGCTTGCCAGTGCCACTAGATCATGTAGTACTACTAGTTGCATGGATGGAGCCATAATAACAAAAATCAGATTCAATATCCAACGAGAAAAGTTCAGAGTAACTGATTCATTTATCAAACAAATTGATCAATTAGTAAAATTGCATATGCTAATTAACCTGTCTAATTGTATAACTATTACAACGATCACAAATACTAGTTATGAAAATCATGATTATACATTAAAAATCTATAAATCTAGTTAGTCCATTTGAACTTAAAAATAAGTATTCAGGGCGAAATAGATCCGATCCCATTTTATAACAAGATCAGATTGAAATCGAAATGTAAGTTTTTTTCCTGGCAGATCCGGCGGGTCCAATTTGATTTTAATAAACATGATTGGAATGGTCTACATGTGTGATAATATTCTCTTTTTTGTGATAGCATAGTGTAGTGTCCTTGAGGTTTCGGTTGAGGACCCTTCAATCTTTCATTACTAGTTGTTTGATGGTGGATGAATAGAGGTCCTACATGAGATATCATTTTTAATCTGCAATGCGAATAGTTATTGTTCCAATCAAATATCATGGATTGTTAAATCACTAATCAACGAATGGGTTAATGTGCGCATTCTCTGGAGGTCGTCGGTGAATGAGAATAAGAGACCTAAGATGCACTCAAAAAAGAGAGGGTTAAAATGACGTTGGAGATGGATCCCGACAGATCACTCCGACGGTTAAGTTAGAATTTGCATGAGGTGTTATGCTAAAAGAGGAAGATAAAGAGAAGGGGTAGAACTTGGTGACGGGTGGAGTTGAAGAGAGATCGAAATCCTTGTCATTACCTTCGTGAGTGTTTATACAATTGTCAAAAGAGCATTTCCACGTCAACTACAACATCATCATTGCATGAACCGGTGAGGAGACCAAATCTGACCGTCATTAGTTGTCTTCTTATTCATCTAGCGCCACGTGTTAACAAAAGGGTATTTAAGAGACTAGATCTGATAATCTCGCAACCGCCTCTTCATTCATTTGGTGTCGCGTGTCATAGAATATTCGTCGACGTTCTCCTTTTTTCGAGGAGAAACGACCTTATCTAGTCCCCCCAGAAAGGGGGTTTCGTTCAAGGAGGGATGAAAAAATAGTATTGATGTAGAGTGACATTGAGAGTAGATGCTATCGATGAATGAGGTCAATATCGGGAGAGAATATCAGTGACTAATGTTGAGACTGAGATGATGCCGGCATTCGAAGTTGAGCCGGGAGTGATGCTAGGACTTGGGATCTGAGTTCGAGAGAATGTTGAAATCTAGGGCTGAGTCTGAGAGAATGTTGAAATCTCAGCCCTGAGAGAATGTTGAAACCTGAGGTTGAGTCATGGATGATATTGAAATCTAGGATTGAGCGATGAATGATACTAGGGTCTGAGATTGAACTAGAGAGATGATGCTGAGACCAAAGGCTGAATTAAAACTGATCAAACTCAAGTCTCATCTTGAGCTAAATGTGACTCGCTAAAAGTCACACTTATCATTTTAATTTTGACCGCCGATTCAATAAATTCTTGACTGCATGAGACATACGGAGGAGATAGGAATCCGCCGCATCAGTTATAAAATTCGAATAGATGAGCCAATTGGACTGTAAAACTAGTCCAAAGCCCTGACATGTTCCGATTATATTAATAAGATTGAATATACACGATTAAATTTGTTAGATTTTTTTTTGCCTTGTTTGAAGGCATAAAAGCTTTTAAGATCCAAAATCAACCGACCTAGTAGAGTATATTTTATATATATATAAGCTTATGAGAGAGACTGATAATTTGAATTGTATCATACATCAAACACATTTACCAATTCAAATAATTTAATGCCATTCTTAAAATTTATGTCTAACTGTATTTTATACCATACATCCAACAAACTATATCGTGTTAGCGACTCATCACGAGTAACATTGCAGTCGGGCCCCAATGCTGGAAACAAAGTGTCTTCTTCATACCTTCAATTATTCAACACAAGTGTCTAATCTCCAACGTCGCTCCTGCCGACAGTTTATAAAAAAGACCACACCGACCAAAACCCAAGTCGACGGTAGTCATGATTAATTAAAAACGAACAAAATTAGGGCACCCAAATGATAATTAAAAGAAAGAAAGGCAGAAGTGGAGCACTCAGTGAGGCAATTAATTAATAAAACCAATAAGCTTCTCTTTTTTTCAACTGTGTAATAATTAACTGAATCAATGCAAACTATACATAGCTTTTACACATTGTTGACCCTTGAAGCGATGGTCTCATTGTTTGAGAAGAGATGCAATGAAGCTCTCTAGCTAGTATCACTTGTTTGAGTTGCAGTAGAAAAACTTAAAGAAAAAAAATTCCAATCTGAACATGGTCTTTTGAAACTCCGTACGTACGTATGGATCAGGTTTGTATGGCCTCGCGATATCATACACTGATTGTCCTTTCTTCAGTGAAATGTGTCAACTCATCTGCTCACCGATGAGATCGAGACCCACTACGAGGAACGACACGCCCTGGAAGAGCAAGAAGTAGAAGTGAACCCCCTGAGCCGACAGCAGACTCCGAACGGCCGCAGTGAGGAGGAGGAACGAAAGGGCCAGCTCCTTTTTGTAGATCTTGTTGGCCTTTTTCAGTGAAGTAGACGAAGCATTTACGTGTTGTAGTTTGCTTATTTTGGTCAACTCGATCAGTTGGCTTTCTGATGATCGTCTGTCCAATTGTGGAAGGCTTAATCTCATTGAATATTCCTTGTCTGCAGCAGCAGTTAGGAGGTCGGATTCTGATGACCGGCCGACCTTTTTGGTGACGACCCATTCGTATGAACTCCCGAGTTCGAATAGTCCTGAGACCATGGCATTGAATTTGGTCACAGACATGGTGTTTTCGAAGAGAAGGTAAGGCACAATGAAGGGGGACGATCGCAACGCCGGAAGAATGTTGAGGAAAGACATTACGATGGGCACGTAGCAGATGACCCAAGCAGGCATTTCGGCCTCCGGGACGAACATGGACAGAGGAAGAATTACACAAAATAATGTAAATGAATAGAAAGGAAGAACTAACTTCCTTAAAAGAAAGAATAGAAGAATCAAGTTTGCCTTCTTCCATATGGAAATCTGCAATAAATTAAGCCACAGATCGACTTGAGTCGCACATGACATGAATATGTTGTTAGCTTTCGTACGAATGAGATTGGATTGATTACCTTGGAAGCTATAATAGCCGGAAGGCATACTCGAAATAGATGCATCGGTCCAGAGTGCCACCGATGCTGCTGCTTCCGATACGCCTCGAAAGATTCAGGGACTTCACATAACACCTAGCGTGTTCGTTGCATACACAGATCATCTATGTCAGTAATATATATATATATATTAATATATATATTGTACAGGAAGGTAAGGCAAAGAATAGACTTGAAGCAAGACAAGAACTACCTTTACATCATTCAAGAAGATGAACTTCCAACCATGGAGGTGAGCGCGAACAGCTATGTCCATGTCCTCCACGGTCGTTCTCTCGAGCCATCCTCCCGAATCCTCCAGCGCCTTGATTCTCCATACGCCCGCAGTCCCGTTAAATCCAAAGAAGTTCAAGAAGACGCCGTTGACCTGTTGCTCCACTTCAAAGTGAAAGGCGAGATTGATATTTTGAAGGCGAGTCAATAGATTCTCGTTCGTGTTTACGAAGCTCCATCTCGCCTGGACCAGTCCGAGCTCAGGATTCCCCTGCACAACAAAATCATATATAGAGAGAGAATACAACTCTCAACTTCCAAGCAATATTGTAGACGAATTGAATTTTATACCATGAAGTGTGGAATGGTGAGCTTGAGGAAATCAGGATTGGGCTGGAAGTCAGCATCAAATATCGCGACGAACTCATAGTCCTTAACGTATTCACAGCTCATAGCGGACTTGAGATTTCCAGCCTTGTAACCGGTCCTAACCGACCGATGTCGGTACACTATGTTTACGCCTCTCTGCCTCCACTTGGAAACCTCAGTGCTGATGAGTAGCTGGATGGTCTCATCATCAGAATCGTCGAGCACTTGAATCAGCAATCGATCTCTCGGCCAATCAATTTCGCAAACAGCAGAGATCGATTGCTCATACACCTGAATCAATCCAATCCAATCCAATCAAAGTAATTCATAATTAATTACTAGTTACAAGTAGAAGAAGAAGAGATCTTTCTTTAGATACCTCTCTCTCATTACGCATAGGAATTTGGACAAGAACCATAGGGTACTTGTAGCCATCGTCTTCTTTGAAAGGGTCCCCTTGAACCTTTGGTTTGATCTTTTTCAATCTGATCCAGAAGCACCCAAAGCACAAGAACAGCCTATCCAGAGACTGTATGATGAACAAAACTATGCACATATTTGACAGCATTTGGATTGGGTAAGCAATGTAGTTAGCTCGGAAGGAAAGCCATGAGAGGTAGGCCGAGTGGATCCACCCCTGGATCTCGATCGCCCCCGGCAAATGCAATTCTGGTTGCCGGAAGTGCCACCGGTTCCAGTATGCAACCAGCTCGAATGCCAGTGCGACCAGGGAGAAGAACAAGAAGCCCTTTATTAGCTTCAGCAGCAAATGGGGCTTTTCACAAGCATCAACGCGCCGATGGGAAACCAACCTTTTTCCGACCACTCCCGGCAGCGCCCACAGCAACGCTGCCGCCGAGGCAAGGCGGCCGGCGGCGTGGTGGGCCTTGAGGAGCAGCACCCAGGTGAACTGCTTAGCGTTCTTGCCGCGGCCCTTGTCCATGGCGGAGAACGCTTCGTCGTCGCCGCCGCCGGTGGCTGCGATCTCGAGAACGGAGTAGTTAGGGTTCTCCATCGTCACCACCACCGGCGTGCCTTTCTGCCGCTTCTCCCTCGCCCACCACCTGGAAAAACCCGACCTTGAAGCCATTGCAGAAGCCTATCAAAGCTTCCAGATCAATCAACGAGCCATTACTACAAACCCCGCCATCAAAATTCAACTTTTAAGCGGGAGATTCAGCTACAAAATTCAAGCATTTTGGAGCAAATGCAGCAATTGAGACGCGAAGGAACAACTACAAAAGGGGCATGCAGCTGGGATTAGGGTTCCTGACCTCCCTTGCTGGCTAATCTTCTATGTGGAAGGATGGAGGGGAAAGTATCTGTAGTTGTAAAGCAAGTGGAGGAAGGAATCAATCAATGGGTCTTAAAACGACACTAAGGTTGGCTGCTTCCTCCATTCCCAAAACTTACCATGGTTGAAATCTCAAGGACATCTCAACTCACGTTGCAGCAAAATCTTAACGCAAGCCAACAAGAATCTGCGGAGCTCCAGGAAATGGCCAAAGGAAGTTAAGATTAATTAAACGCAGAATAAGTATGTAAGAAGTGGCAAGTGGAGATTTACCAGGAGACGGGAGAAAAAATGGTAACTTTTTGAAGAAGCAAGAACAGAAACTTTTTACAGTGGCAGAAACAAGGTGGCGAATGCTTTTGGGAAGCAAAGGATCAGACTTGTACTATATCTTTTTTCTTTTTTATGATTTTTTCAAGAACTCTTTCTCAGTAAGCGATCCATTTTGCAATACCATATTAAAGGAGTATGATTCTTTGTAGCAAACTAGCAACAGCATGGTTGTAGTTAACCTTCCTTCTGTTCTAACGTCTAAGTTGGAAAACAGTGATATTATAATTCGATAAATCAAAAAATTAGATTATGTTCAATTGGGTTAGGTAATTGTGATGGTTTCTTTCATTGCGGAAGGAGGCATGTCTTAATCATGGACCCCATTTTCACTAAACTAATCATGGTTAATTGACCTGACAAAACACAGCCCAATTCCAACATGAAAAGAACAAAATAGTCTTTAAAAAAGACAAAAAAAAAAAAAGTAAAATTAAATTAACAGTATTATCTTATGGTTGATCACGATCGCAAATGCAATTGTCTCCCTTTAATTGGCCTGTTGAGAGTAACATGGGCCTTAATTAGTTGCTATTATTAAGAAAAATTATCTAATGGAAGCTTAATTATTGAGTGGGAACTTGATCAAAAAATTCTACATAAGATAATCGTGTCAATTTGGATATACTAATCGTGTTCCTCAAATAAATAAAATATGATATTAAAAATATATTAATACTTTACATTTTACATAACTTTATTTATAGAGAGAGAATAATGTTATATTGTGTAATTGAGAGGGAGCTTCCGTGTGGCAGTTGATGGGCCTCGCACCATATGAGTGCTTCTCTCTTAGTTGGGCACAAGGGTCGGATGACATAATAATTTTGTATATATACTGATTTAATATACTATATATTCATCCCTAAGTATTTCATGAACATTTAGTGTTAATTTTTTTTATTTTTTTAATCTAAATATTATACTATAAACCCTCAGCCCTAAGAAATGAAAAGTATTAATATTTTTTTAAAAAATAATTTCAGATTAAATTAAATCTAATAATTAATTATTCACACAAGATTTAATCAATTCAGTTATTTCTTTAAATAACATATAGTTTTTATAAATAAAATATAATATAAAAAAAAATCATACATAACCTAATCTAATGATTTTTTAATTAGCTGAACCTAGTCGTCGTCTATTTATTAGTTCACTTAGTCAAATGAACTAAATAATCATTGATTAAATAGCTTCACAAAAGCCAGAGTTCAACTACAAGCTGTTTAAACGTCAAAATCAATCTACCATTCTCATGCATCACGTTTAGAACGTCAAGACCAATAAACGTAATTAATTTATTGAAGATATATTAATTAATTATTCCTTTTCGAGGGGTAAAGTGATCGATAATATTGTAAAAGAAAAAAAACAACGGCAATTTTTTAAAGGCCTCGCCTGAGTTTCCGAATGTCGAAAAGACACACCTGGATTTTATTCTTGCCAAAAGGTATACTTAATTTCCATTTTGTTTTTTAGGCAATTTCTCAAAAAATGCAACTAAGATTTTTGTTGCTGAGATCTATCAAAATCAGCATCCTCGTGAGAAGAACAAAACACTCTAGTGTTAATTTCGAAAGACCAATATTAATATGATATCAATATCAAAGTATGTCAATAGATACCTAATAATAATTTCATTTACTAGAGTTATATGTCATTTTTATCTTCTCTATACTTAGCTTTTCTATTATATATCAATTTCTCATAAATTTAAATCCTTTTTTATCGAATACCTTTCAAGTGTTATATGTTTTTAAAGTGTCTCAAAGCTTATATATGCTTAGAGATATCAATTTAAAGTTATTAATAATAGTTATTAGAAGTTTTTTAAAATTTATGACTTTAAGCAATTGACATATACACATAATTTATCGCAAAGATGTCATAATCAGACATAGACATCATAAATACTTTCACTATACTATTTTCTTTCATTAAATATTAATTTTTAAAAAAATCCAAATCCATCAATAGTTCAGTCAAAATCTATTGATGAATCTAAAGAGCTCTGATTAAATTCATTTCAACTCATATGAGTTTTTATAGTACTTCGAAGTTTAAATATATTTTTTTTTATTATGTAGTGATGATGTGTGAAACTGTGATCTTGATTTTTAGAAATCAACATTATATAGTTACATAGTGATGTGTTAAGTTATGATCATGATATGTTGGTGTTTAAAAATTAATATCATAAAAGAATAAAAAAATATATATTACATATAAATGAAGAAGGATGGTTTTTTTTTAGAAAGAATGAAATTTTAATATTATTAGGATCGAAGAAATTTAGATATTTTTATAATAATATGATATTATCTACTTTAGATCTAGACCTTCATGATTTTACTCTTGAACTCTATTTAAAAAGTCTTATATCAATAAAAATATCTTTCCCTGTTAAATTTATGATCTCAAATATAAATTTTATTTACAACCGG
>JBBUKS010219458.1:0-22665 GCA_038050645.1 Hedychium gardnerianum
GTTTGAGATGGTACGGGCATGTACTTAGACGACCAATAAATGCCCCAGTTAGGCGATGTGAAACAATGACAAATACATACATCAAACGAGAAAGAGGAAGACCAAAAAAATACTTGGTTAGCAACAATAAAATAAAATTTATTTAAATATAGATGATGATATAGTAGGGGATAAAGTCCAATGGCGTAAAAGGATCTATTTAGCCGACCTCACATAGTGAGATAAGACTTGATTGTTGTTGTTGTATTAGTGAAACCATATCACCACTTTATCAATACTAAGCATGCATGGTTGCGTGGCACGATGACACAAAAGTGATAATTTTTTTATTCAGTATTCAGTAGCTAACATGAGTACTATTATTACAATACTGTATTCATAGTCACATGGCACGATGACACTAAAGCCACTGTTTTTTATTCATTTCAGTAGCTTACATGAGTACTATTATACAAGTAAAAGTAATTCACATTCACAATCTCATGAACAACTTAGATATCACATATGAATTATCGAAGGTAGGATGTTCCACGTCCATTAGTTCCACATAGACATGTACGGTGGTCAGTTTCATAATATATTAGAAGGGTGTCTCCCTCTAAAATGACTAATTATTCTGAGATGGCATGAGCTCCATCCTGGTTTAAAATGGTATTAGAGTTACACAAATATCTCAGAGACATGATTGGCTTGAAAATCTGCTTTGAAGCTACAATGCTCCTTGCTCATTGGTCCCACATGGACAAATGTCATTGTCCATTAAGGGTATATATTAGAAGACTATACCCTCTTAAATGACTAATAATTTTGAAATGGAAGGAGCTTGCCTCCAAGTTAACATGAAAGCCTTGGGCCTTCCTTGTCATAAGGCCCACCACCGTTCCATTTCAATTACCTCTTCTACCTTTAAGGCTACAAAGCAATTATGGAATTGCACTACCCAGTATATAACCTATAAATGCTATTATAACCAGGAACTTTTTGTGTGTTGAACTTTTCAATAACTTATCATATGACAATTCACATCAGTGGATTCTTCTTTTTCCCTAATAAACTACAACATAATCAGTAATCAGTACAAAAGAGAGGTCTGGAGATCAAATAAGTGGCCACTGTTTACCAATAAAAGTTTTAGCTATGTTGCTCTTCCATAATGTTTCAGAGCTAAGGCAATTCAGAAATAAGTAAAATTGATGGTAGAAGTTAGTTAAAAATTTGCAAGATCTAATTTCCATTTCTTGAGTAGACTTAAACTATTTAAGCACAACATAGGTGCAAGATATATATCTTACCCTGCAAGCTCTGCCCCTGTGTTAGTGTGAAAACTGTTTATCAACAAAGCTGTAGCTGTTCCGCTGGGGTATGTAAGCTTGTAATCAATTACCATTACCTGAAAAATTCAAGCAAGCCAATACATAATATGTTGAATAAAACATTTAGGCATAAAACAGATTAATTTGCAGATTACAATGTAATACATGCAAACTAATCCTGGCATCAGAAAGTAGGATACAATTTTAATCTAATAGGGGAAAAAACTACTTTCATGGTAGACAAATTCTCAAGTGATATTCTGATAGATTCTCAGTAGCAAGTACCTTGCGCAGTGCCACGAGGCTAAATATCCCAAGAAAACTCACAACAAACATGAAACCAATCATCCAACCCAGAGATGGATTTTTAACATCCTCTGCTCTGTTACCTGGATAATCAGATCCTATAAGTTCATATGTCCTTTGATCCATGGAGAGCATATACGAGCCGAACCCGCCTGACAAAAAGAATCATAATCACAAAAATCATCTCTGCTATTCAATTCCTACCACAAAATTCTATGAACCTATGAAAACACTACAAAAGGATAAACTTTTAGAACAATACCAATATAATATCGAGAAAGAACCAATCATCCACTCATCACAATCTCAGGTTTCCAAGAACAGGAACCAAACCATACTGCAGATCATAATCCTTTAAAAAAAAAAGATTGCAGAGAAAAATATAAGAATTGTTATTATTAGGTGTTTTATAGTATGCTGGAACACAACTTGATGATCTTTGAAAACTTAACCTTCCTGGCATCTAAGGCCCGACACTTATATTCTACCTTAAAAGGTCTCACTTGCAACCTTGGTTGCCATGAAATGTATCGAAATTTTCGTTCTTTATTTAATTTTTCTCTTTTCTAATTATTATCACCCTTTTCTCTCTTTCTCTCTTTCTCTCTTATTTCCACCACTGCATTGTTTGAGTTCTTCAGGAACATATTGAGAATGTTTTTTAAAAAAATAATAATAATAATAAATAAAAGGACTCGCAGATCAAACAAACATCGGGAAAAGAAGTCGTCCAGTACCACTGAAGGCCAATCCATAGCACGCCACCACGCACGTCTGGATCACCGTGTTCTCCTGCTTGGTGAACGGCTTGGACCACACCCCGATCTTCGACGTGAATTCCGTCCAGCTCTTAACGAAGAAGAAACCCAGAAGCCCCGCGGCCACGTTGAGGGACGGAATCACCCCGACGGTGAGGTTGAGCTTGTGCGTGATGATGCAGAAGAGAGAGCCCAAGACGGCGCTGACCAGCAAGCCCCTGACGGTAATCTGCTCCTTCCATGCCGGGATCTCCACGTTCTCCTTCTCTGCCGACAAGAGCGGCTCCGAGATCCCTGACGCGGAGGTCACCTCCGTGCCCATTGCAGCGCCGAGGGGGAACGTCTGCGGATACAGATCGGATCGATCGGGGCCGTGTCGAACAATGAGGATCCGTAAGCGAAAGGGATTAGGGATTCTCGGAAAGAGGGCGAATCAGCGGACGGAGAAAGGAGATTGGCTTCTCTCGGCGGTGACGTCTACGGAATTACCGTTCTTATTTTGGCGGGTAGTTGAGCGCCGGATTGAAGCCTTCCATAGTTCCATTGTGAGTATATTTTTCACAGTATATTAGGCGAATTACAAAATGCCACGTCATTGATTTTCGATTAAAAAAAGAATTAAATGCAGATATTTACTTAAACATATCTAAGAGCGAGCTGTCCTGATCATGCAATTTAATGCCTTACCTTAATATATATATATATATATACCGAATATTTTATACTAACACCTTACGGTCCAATATAAAATGAATATAATATTTAAATTAAAATAAAAAAAATATTTAAGTACTCGTGAGTATACAAGTGAACAACATATTAAAATCATATATATATATATATATAATATTCTGCTCAATTATTCGTGCACGACATTTACTATAGTAGTGCCACATCATATTTTTTTATATTTTTCTATTGTAACAGCACTTCATCGAAATTAATCCCGTTAAATTTAAAACTTGACTTCACTATCTTCTTTTCTCTTTCCCTCTCAAAAATCCAAAATATTTCGAACCCTTTTCCTTCGAGCTCCCCCACGCCGCCCTTCACCGTCTTCGTCGATCAACTCCCTCGATGTCGCCTCACCTCGTCTGCGACCCTTCATCTGCATGTACGTGTCCATATTCTACTATCAAACTTTTAACTGTTTGCTTCTGTCTCGTCTTAGGATTTAGGGTTTAGCACATTATAGCAGCTACGGAATCGTAGCTGCTACAACCTTCTTTTTTCGATCTAACCATGTTATAGCAGTTACGATTCCACAACTGTTACAACATTGTGGTTACAACTACGTTGTAGCAACTACGGTTCTGTAGCTACCACAATGTTGTATTTGCTATAACCACATTGTAACAACTACGATAATTATAGTTGTTACAACGTTGTTATCAAAACTAGCTGAATTATTATTTTATTTTTTAAAACTAATATTATAATATATTACTGAGATATTAATTATTTGTTTACATATTTAAATGGTGTCTACTGCTTTAACCTCCTACCGAAATTCTACTTCTTGTGCATATTGTAAGAAAATATAATAGAAAAGTAACATCCCCCAGTTTAAATCATTCATAAAAGTACTAGAACTAAATGGTCAACAGCTAGAGTTGCTAAGTAGAAGCTCATCTGCTTGCGCCTTAGACATACCGCATATTGCAAACATCAGAGCCCTTGTATAAAATATGTTTGATAATTGGGACTACCAAGCTAAGTGTTTCATCTTTCAAAATCAGAAGATTAGATTCACAAGAAAAGATGTTGCACTGATTATAGGACTTCCAGATCATGGCGATGGAGTTCCTTTGCATTTGGATATTGGCTCCATCTCACTCTACCTTCACATTTCATGGATCGGGAGTGTTCAAAGAATGAAGTAGAGAAGAAACTAATCAACATTAGCAAACAACCATCTCCTGAAACTAATGTTTTGTTTTGTCAACTTGTTATTTTGTATTTTTTTTATATGCATGTTATTTACTAATACTAGCAGTATATCTAAACTATAAGTAAAATCACTACTTGATTGTATAGATGACTTTGAAAATATAGGTAGATATAATTGGTGTAAGGTTGTGTTGTTGGGTTGCAAGGTTGCAAGGTTGCAAACAAAGTCACATTGAAAACACATGGGAAAGATCATGGGCTTATAAGGAAAAAATATCTCCATTAGTATGAGGCCTTTTGGGTGGAACCCAAGAACAAAACCATGAGGGCCTAGGCCCAAAGTGGACAATATCATACTATTGTAGAGATATTTAAATTCCTTCGGTCCTAACAATTGGTATCAGAGGCCAGACTGACAGAAGGTCTAACCGCCGACTATGCACAAGAGTTATGGTCTAATCGAGCCATGTGAGTAGAGTATTGATCTCGAACAAAGGAAGTAGGGACTCTCGTGACCGAATCAAGAGGACCAGACATCAAGTAGGAAGTCCTAGTTGCAGTTAGTCAAGGAAGTCCTAGTAGGTCGGGTGGACCGAGGGGCAGAAAGACCTGGTGGATCGAGGATCGAACGGGGGACTCTGTGGTCCTTCGTTTGAGGGGGGGATTGTTGGGGTTGCAAGGTTGCAAACAAAGTCCCACATTGAAAACACATGGGAAAGATCATGGGCTTATAAGGGAAAGATCTCTCTATTGGTAAGAGGCCTTTTGGGTAGAGCCCAAGAGCAAAGCCATGAGGGACTAGGCCTAAGGTGGACAATATCATACTATTGTGGAGATATCTAAATTCCTACCGGTCCTAACATCTTGGCCATGTTCCATTCTGTCGCTCCCTGAAACTAGATTGGAAACTCACCTCAGTGGCCAACATAGTTGTTGCACGTGTGGCTGGGTTCACTTGGAGGGAGCTAGTTAATTGGGGAGATATAAAAGTCATTCAAGATGTAGGGAAAAAGGGGGAGTCATCTTCTTCCTCCTCCTTCTCCTCCTCCATCCAGACTACCTTCATCCTCCACCGGAGAGGTTTCTATGGCAAAGCTTCACCATCATCACCATCTCTGGCAGTCATCTCCACCTCCATCTCACCTGATTGGGAAGGTTATCTCAAGGGAACACACAATTTTTTTTTTTGATGAAAGGTAAATATATAACATCAAAATGTACAAAACATACATGTGTCCTAGGGTAGTTGCTCAAGTTTAATGAAGTATCAGATCTAAGTAGATATCCTAGGTATATGGACCCATATACATGTGGTTGTACTCTCATGCATACTAACCCTCTCATGAATACCAACCTCACAGTCAAAACGATCACCATCTAACATGTCATCATACCGTAGCTTGCTGGGGCCATGTAAGTGGCTCCATCCAACTTCTGGGACTGATGAAGCCTCCTCTTGTGGTGTGTGCAACCTCCAATTGAACCTCAAATAATGTTGATCCTCCAGTTCATAGATGTCATACATCCATCAATCTGGATCATATAGGGTTCCTGAGTCTCCTCTGCTCCCCAGATATATGATTTGTAGTCCCCTCCTAAGGCTGATGTAGCATTCTCTTATGGAATGTTCAACGTACACATGATCTCTAGTTAGCGTTGATCCACCATGCATGTGTCCATCCATCTAGAGAGAAAATGCTCTTGTCTCCTGTGGCTCCTCCACTCTCCACATATGTATCCCACCAACCTCCTACAATTAGATGATATTCTAGAATATGTGTCATGCTCACCATCCAACATACCATAATATCTCGACCCATACCTATCATGAGCAATGAATGGTGCATCAAGCTGCTTGATCCACTAGCACCATGGATGTGTGTCTTGTTGACTCGTACCTCTCTAATCTGAAGTCTCCTCCTATGACTAGTGTAGTGTCCTCTTGTGAGGCACATAGTCCATCAACTCCCTAATCAATGTAGATCTACCCATGTGTAATCCTCTCATGTCCATCCTCCTGAAGAGAATGAGCTCCGGCCTCCTGCATCTCCTCCTCAATGTGTCCAATCTATATCATCCAGCTATTATCACAACACACAACTCCCTCCAAGATGCCCTCCCCTCCACATATCTGATCAGTTGTATACATATGCTATGTCTCTATACCAAAATGTATATCAATTTTTTTGAGAGAGAGGTAAATGGATATATATACTATTACTATATATCAAAATGTACCATCAAAAGCATATTGTATGTAAACCCTACATGCACACATGGGAGAAGAGAAGAGGGTGTGGAGGACTTCCACCTTCTTAACTTCCACAAGTTCATTTCCGACCAAGAAGTAGGCATGGAGGTCTTCCACCTCTTCTTGTCTGCATCAAGTCCTTGTGCCGGTTGGGAGAGGTGCTCCCATCTTCATCACTAGAATCCCCCACTAAAAAGCCCTTGTCCCAGTTGAGAGAGGTGATGTGTGCAAACAACAATTGGATGATTGTTGTCAAGTAATACAAATATTGTCCTTTAGGACTATTAAATAGAGTACCAATTTGAATTGCGAAATAGTCTATCTAAATTAGTCAAAATCGAGAAAATCATGTGAGAAAGAAAATGAACTAAGAAAGCAAGAAGAGTTGTGGGGAAAATCGATTTGAGGAAGCAATTCTAGGACTTTGATTTCGCCATGATGACTGTCGACACCCTAATTATTATTCACTACTTTACCTATATAATTATGAAGGTGGTATATCCCAAGGTACCCAATATCTTCCCTCGAATAATACTAAGGTATCTACCCAAATACAATGCTTACTTTCAGGGTAACCTTTCTAGAGCAATCACTTTCTCAGGGAGGCTCTTTTCACAATGCCCCAAGATCCTATAGGTGCTATCCCATACTTTGTGATGTTGAATTGGAGTAGACCCATTATTCTCCGTGATAGCCAATGGTTCCCTCGTAATGTTTTGAACTATTTTCATGGACAACTCCTCAAGTCTCGAACTTTAGGGGTTGAAGAGTTGGGTTCATCTTGATAACTAGCATTTTGACATATTTTTTTGGCTCTTATACTTGACATTTTAATCCTCTCATGTGCTTAGATTCATATTTATATCATATTTCATGAGCAAGGGTTAATTTGGAGCTTTATCACAATTTTCCTGCATTTAGAGCATTATTTACTAAGATTCAAACTTTATCTTGTAGGGGATCAAAAGAGAGCTAAATCAGAGTCAAAAGAGGAACCAAAGCTCACAATAGAAGTCAACACAGCCTGGCCATGTCCCTCGACATGGCTTGGATGTGTCCCACTCTACTTGGTCCTGAAAATTGATTAGAAGCTCAACTCAGTGGCTAACTTAGCTAGACCATGCTTTTTGGCATGCCCGTGGAGCGGGCTAGGTTCACTTGATATAAAAGCCACACTTGAGATTAGGGAAAAGGGGAGTCATCTACTATCTCCTCCTTCTCCACCTCCATCCAAGCCCTCAACCTAGTTGGGAAGAGTCTCTTCCATCTCCATCTCCATCTTTGGTGGCCACCTTCATTCGCAAGCTCTCATCTTGGTTAGGAGAAGCTATCATCCATCTCACCCCAGTTGGGAGGGGTTTCCTTCTGAAGAAACACATAACTTGGGGAGGAGAAAAGGGTGTGGTTGTTATCCACCCTCTTAGCTTCCAAGTGTCCATCTTTGATCAAGAAGTAGGCATGGTGGTCTCCCACCTCTTCTTGTTCACATCATCTCTTGTCCCCGTTAGTGGAGGAGCCTATCTTCATCTCCAGAATTCTCACCGATAAGCCCTTGTTCGGGTTAGGAGAGGTGCTTCCACCTTCATCCACAAGCCTCGTGGCCTAGAAACTTGGTTTAATCCTCATCCACCATCCATCCGATTAGAGGGAGAGATCTCCACTATCTTTAGTCTTACCCTATATTAGTTTTTATGCGTGCAATGTGTTTGATTAAATGTACCTTACACTTTCGTTACTTAGTTAATGCAATTCCATTTGTTAGTTTTTTCCATGCTCTTTTTTTTGAATGATTTATGTTCTTGTCATTTATTTGGATGCAAGAAGGTTAGATTAGATTAGGTTTCGTTAAATGCCATAGGTTTCATTAAATGCTTTGTGCTTCCTTTAATTCTCTTACATTTGTAGCTTAGCTAGGTTAGTTTTAATTACTTGCATTACTCTTCAATTATTAGTTTTAGAATCAAAACTCAAACCCCTAGTTACAATACTAAAAACTCCAAAACCAATAACATTGAATCCTGGGATTATCATTCATCGACTACATTCCTTGTAAGAGATGATCAGAGTCATTCCTATACTATATTAGTGTGAGGGGTTCAGTAATTTCAATTGTCATCCATAGTATGACATATGATGTTATCACACCTCTTAGTCCTTCCCCGCATCTCCGTGGTATGAAAATGCATGCTAGTATCGTAGTCATATATACATGCTACAGCCAGATCATAAATCTATCACGTCATGTGATAAAAGAGTTGAATAATACCAATATGAGGGAGGGGTCCCAAGCATAGAGAGGATGTTCATGAAGGTTCAAACACATGTTTTTTATAATTTTGAGTGCTCCCCATGTACGATCATGGCAACTTCTTAATACAATTTACCTTCATAAAAAAAGGAGTTGAATTAAATAAAAAAGTATCACTGATTACATCAGGCTATTTCATAATCATAGAATTAGGAGAACTATTCCATAAAGATGGAGTTACAACCAAAAGACATAATATGACGTATTCTACAACTCAAATCAAAGAGAAAGAGAGAGAAGGCTTAGTCGTAGTGTCTGTAGTCGTCTTCAAATTGATCTCCAAGATCCTTAGTGGATGGAATCTCGACGGCTCCTTAGAAATGACTCTCTCCTAGGGTTCCTTGTTATAGGGAAATATATGATAGGGAAGTGGAGAACCCCTTGATCCCAGATGCCTCAAACATATGCCCACTTGATCCTTTCATAGCCTCCAAAGATATCAAGAATTAACAAACTTTCCTAAAATATTGGGGCACTTTCCTAAAATACCAAATTTACTTAAAAAAAAGATGGGTGTGACACCGGACCACTGTCATGTAGAGAAGCATGACCTGACTGTGTGGCATGTTAGATGGTTGATGATGTCGATTTTCGTAAGTGCACGATTGTTATCAAGTAATAAAATATCGATCCCACGAGGATTGTTGACTAGGTACTGATTGATTTTGTGAAGCTAGTTATCTAGAAAAACAAAATTGTTCGATTTCACGAAAGAGAGAGAGAGAGAGCTGAGAGCAATTGAATGGTTGAGAGAGAAGTCTGAATTGGGGGGAACATTTCTAGGACTTTGGTTTCGCTACGATGTTTATTGACATTTTAAGTATTGTTCATTTTTCTTCCTCAATGTTTATTCGTATGTAGGGTGACTTATCCCAAATTATCGATATGGACTTTTAGAACTATGTTAGCGTGTTTACCTAAACTCGATGCCTCTTTGTAAGGTGAAAAGGATAAAAGTCCGCTTTGAGGGACTACCCCTATCACTAGGGCTCCACGGTTCATCTAGATTATCCCTTATACTCCTTGGTATCGAATTGGGGCAAACTCATTAAGTCCTATGATAGTTGTCCACTTGTGGCAAGCCAGTCTACATTCAAGGTGATAATGCTAGAATGTCCGCTTCTACAGACTGCCCCTGTCACTAGGGCTCCATGGTTCATCTAGATTATCTCCACATCCTATGACATTTATAACATACATAATAAAGTAGGAACAAGGAATAAACATGTTATGCAATAGAGAAAGTTAAACAAATACTTAGTTAATATATCAACAATTACATCGTAGATACTTTCTAATCCTAGAATACGGAGAACTACTCCATAGAGAAAGAGAAACAACTAAAAGACATAGAAATTTGCATTTTACAACTTTGAACTGGAAATAGAGAGAGGAGAATGCTTATCCAATTGATGTTGGTGTCTTCGGATGAGTTTCCAAGCTCCGATGATGGACGGATCATCACAACAGTTGTGAAAATGGCTCTCTAGGGTTCCTTGGAAAGGGAAGAACCCTCCTTCTAAGGAATGGGTGGAGCCCATGGTCCCATATGACCTAACAAGATGACCATTCATTCTTTTTATAGATTCCCAAATCTGTTGGACCACCTAAATCATCGGGGCTCCACTAAAATGAGGTTTTTAGCCCTTAGACTAGGTTTTCTCGGGATCTACCCTGAACCAAACTTGTAGAGCTTGAAATTATCTTCAATTTGATAGGTTGTAGGCCCCATGGCTCGAACTGAGCTAAAAGTTATGTTCATTCAAAGTTTTGTCTGCTGCTTGGGCCGTCGCGAGACAGGATGACACGATTGTGTTGGCCTCAGCTAGCACCTAAGGATGAGGCATGACCAGCCCATGTTGGGCTCAGTAGAGGAAACAAAGCGAGGCATGGCTGTGACTAGCGATCTCTGGGTGAGGCATGGTTGTTCTTGGGAGGCTCGACCGAACCTTGTTGGTTGCTAGATACTCTATTTCCACTTCGTTCTCTGGTTAATTTCGCTCGGAGGAACACGTCTGTGTCATGAGATACGACCATAATGTGTTCCTTGTTGCAACTTCTCGTTCCAAGGTTTGAATGCTCTATTTTTGCTCCGAAAATGCGTTCTGTCAATGAAAATAAAACAAGAGTAGCTATCTAAACTAAAAGAGTAAAAGTAATGAAAATAATAAAAACAAGATGTACGAATGCAAAATATACTCATGAATTGCAACAAAATATATGCTAAACAATGCTATAAATACATACGAAATACACACATCACACCCTCAGACTTAAACTTTTGTTTGTTCTCAAGCAAAACCTGCAATCTATATTTATGTGAGTTAATGATGCATCATAATCCCCAGTGAATCAGTCTAATCCTATCATGTAATTTCACTAATGAGCAAGATAATAGAATTGTTTGAGTGTGTCCTAGGTGGAAGTTCTCCATGTTTAGTGCAATGAGTGACTTAATCTTTTCAAGTGTCAATCTCTAAGCCTAGTCAAGTCGACATCTAAACATGTTCCTCATGCTTCCGATGATAGACACTTACCTGCCACACGCAAGGTTTGTCCCTCTCAAAAGTGCAAAGCACTATCTACACAAGGTCTCAAAGGTAAACTTGGTATCAAGAGAAATATAACAAGTATTTCCCTAGTAACCTAACTCAGCCTTAAAGGGGTACCTTATCAATTTTCACTCACAACAAATATTTTCTAATCCCATATTATTTTATTTTATTATTTTTTTATATTTTGCAAAGTGTAACACAATCTTTTTCTTTTTCTTTTTTTGGAATTTTAATTTTTTCAAGTGAGTATCATGATCCGAGTTTATCCAGTAACCACAATGCAGTTAAGAGGTCACTTAGGAAACAAGAGTACTAGATCAATTCTATGAATTATGTTTATTTTCAAATGTATCTACTATTAAAGTCAAGCATAGTATGAAGAGATACTAAAACTAGGCCAATACTCAAACTTTTAAAGCAAAAGTATTGCTCACTTCATGCTACTATGGATAGGAAAAAGTAGATCACTAAGAATACTAGCATACTAATCACAACAATATAAAACATTTAGAATAAGGGTGCTAGTGTCGTGTTATAAGGAACAAACAAACAACGCAATGCATAATGGCATGTATGAATGATATGATGCAACAAAAGAAAAATTTATGATGCAAAAAGAAATATAACAAAACTAACATAACTAAACTAAATACCAACAAACTAGCTAAACCAAAATTACCCCCACACTTGAATAAAGCATTGCTCTCAATGATAAAAAAATATATTACGGAGGAGAAGGGAAAAAAAGGGAAGTTAGGAAGGTTACCAAGTGATGCGAGTCAAGTGTATAAGTCATTCCATAGCTAGTGTTACTCACAATCACACTCCTCTCTAATGGTGGAGAAGGTAGTCATTATCTCGGAAAAATCATACACCGAATGCCCTGCAAAGGAAATACCAAAAGAAAAGAATGTCTAGGTGTGATAACTTGTGTGGATGGGTAGGTGGGGGTTCAAGAAATGGGGTTGTTGTCTCATTGCAAGTGCACGATAAAATCGTCAAATTATAAAATATCAATCCACAAGGATTGTTGATTAAGCACTAGTCGAGTTTGTAAAGCAAATTATCTAGACAATCGAAAGTTAGTTCAAAGCTTGAGAACTAGAGCTTTAGAGAGTAAGTTGAGTTGAGAGGGAGAGAGAGAGAGGGAGAAAGAAAGAGAGATCACTGAGAGAGAGGTTTGTTTAGGGGGAATGTTTTTAAGATTTTAGTTTCACTACGATGCTAGTAAATGTCCCTAAAACATGTTCATCTCCTTACCCTCCATGTTTATGGTCTTGTAGGGATTCTAACTAAATTATGGTATGACCTCGCAAAGATCACACCGGAGTGCTTACACCATTTCTATTCAATGCTATTAAGTAGAAGAGGTAACATAGAAAGTTCAGTTAAGGTAACCCTCTATCACTAAGGGCTCCCCGGACATATAGTATAGATTACACAAGTCACTTCCTGACATTAATTGGTGAAAATCTATTAAACTATAATTAACTAATCCCTTATGGAGAATTAGCCTTCATCTCAAGGTGAGGACTCTAGAAAGTCCGATAAAGGTAATCCTCTATCACTAAGGGCTCTCTGGGCATACAATATAAAGCCTCTCCTCTACATGATGACCAATCCTTCACATCCACATGCATTCACCATACACACATTACATCAAACACATACTAGGCACAACACACATAAAACAAGTCATATACACTTCATAGAATAAGAAAATGGACAAATTCATAATTCATACATCAACATCACATTGTAATTATTCTACATCCTAGAATTTAGAGATTACTCCATGGAGAAGGAAAAAAAAACCAAAGACATGAAAGTAAATATTCTTACAACCCAAATTTGAGAATGAAGGAGAAGAAATGCTTAGCGGGGAGATTGTCGATGTCTTCAGGATGTTTCCTTACTCCGGAGGTGGATAAATCATCTTGATGGTGGAGATGGATGCTCTAGAGTTTCCCCTCGAAGGGGAAAACCCTCTCCCAAGGAAGGGGGAGGAGCCCTCTAGTCCAAGATGGGTCAAGCAAGGGTATGCATGACCCTTTTATACTTCCCCTAAATGGTCAAAATCTGCCAGGTTTGTTAGGCTCTGTCAAAATAGGTTTTTCACCTATTATATCACTTTATATCGAGTTGGACTTTGAACCAAAGGTGTATCTCTTGAAATCATCTTCAATTTGATAACTTGAATGCCCCAAAACTCCAACCGAGCCAAAAGTTATGCTGGTTCAAAGTTTGGTCTAGAGTCTGGGCGAAGGATGCGACATGGCCGTACCTGGTAGGCATGTCTAGATCATGATTTCTGCTATTGCACTCCAAAGAAAAGTTGTAGATCTCCAAGTTATCTACATTTTGGTAGTTGATTCAGCCTGTGTATCCAACTATGCAGAAAGTTACGATTGATTTACTTTTAGTCTATAGTCTACCCAGGATTTGACACATCCCTGTGACTCACGCGACACGACCGTGCCTCACAGGCATGACCATTCGTGGCAAGTATGCTGGAGTGGAACACGGTCGTGCCTCTTGGGCACAACAGGCCATGAGGGCTATTGGATTTGCTGAGGAACACGACTGGAAGAGAGACACGGTCGTGCCTTTGGGCACAACCGTGCCATGGGAGATGTTGGAATGTTCGAGGACATCTTTTGAAGAAGCACGGTTGTGCCTTTTGGCACGGCCTAGCCGTGGGGGCTTCTGGAAATGCTAAGTGGTGCTTTTGAAAAGGCACGACTGTGCCTTTGGACACGATTGTGCCTTTGGACATGACCTGCCCATGAGAGCTTCTGGAGGTCTGGCCATGGGTGACTTCCGAGACATGGCCGTGTCCTTGGGCATGGCCATGTCATGGCCAATATAGGCACGACCATGCCTTGAAGAGGCACAACCATGCTTGTTGAGTTTTGCTCCCCAACTTGCTCCAATGTCCATTTTGCTCCTTTTTAGCTCCAAATTACGTCTTATCAATGAAAATACAAAGAGAGCATATCTCGAACTAAAGAAGTAAATGTATGATAATATAAAGAAATAGAGTGCGATAATGTAAATCATATTTAGTAAAATACAAGTAGATGTGCAACAAAGAATGCCTAAAAACATATAATCTACTCACATCACACTCCCAGACTTAAACCATTACTTGTCTTCAAGCAAAACCTACAATCTAGATTCATGTGTGTAAATGATACATTATAATCCCTAGTGAATCAGTCTAATCCTATCATGTAGTTTCACTAATGAGCAAGATAACAAAATTATTTGAGTGTGGCCTAAGTAGATGTTCTCTGTGCTCAGTGCGATGAGTGACTTAACCTTTTCAAATGTCAATCTCTAAGCCTAGTCAAGTTGTCATCTAGCCATATTCCTCAAGCTTCTAGCGATAGACACTTACCTGCCACTCGCAAAGTTCATCCCTCTCAAACTATACAAGGTCTCAAAGGAATACTCGGTATCAAGAGAAACATAACAGCTATTTCCCTAGTAACCTAACTTGATCTCAAAGGGGTAACTTATTAGTTTCCACTCATGATAATTATTTTTTTATCCCTTATATATATATATATATATATATATGAAATGAAGCACTAAGACCAATGGTGCTTATATGATGAAGCACTAAAACAAGTATAGGCACTTTGATTCTTCCAAATGAGTTGGCATGGGCCAATTTTATCCAGTAACCAAAATATAGTTGAGAAGTAACAAAGAAAAACCAGCATACTAGTCTCGTTCTTTGAATTATAACTATTTTCGAAAGTATCTACCATCAAGGTCAAGTATAGTCTAAAGAGATCCTTAAACTAGGCCAACACTCAAACTATTTCAATAAAAACATTACTCACTTCATGCTATATACAGATAGGAGAAAATATATCACTAAACATACTAGCATGCTTTATCACAATAACATGAATATCTAGAACAAGCATGCGAGTATCTTACTATGAGGAACAAACAAATAATGACATGATATATGATGCAACTAGAAAAATTTATTATGCAAAAAGAAATATTGACAAAAACTAACCGACAACCCAACATAAATACATCCCCCTAGACTTAAATCTTTCATTGTCCCAATGAAAACCAAATGCGAAAGAAGGTTTAAAGTGAGAAAAGTTACCAAGTGATGTGCATTAAGCGTCTAAGTCATTTATCTAAAGAAGTTTTCCCTCCAGCTAATAGTTGCACTCTTCCTTATCTTTTAATCCTAAAAAAAAAAAAGATTAGACAAGAAAAATTTAAGTAGGGGTTAAAACTATGAAATAAAAGAAAAGAAAAAAATGAAAACAAGAAAGAACTTGGGTTGCCTTTCAAGAAGCGCTTGTTTAAGGTCCTGAGCTCGACCCCTATCTTGGCTCAATCTGGAGGACAAGATTCAAAAATGTACTATTCACTTTACAAGACCCTAATTCCTTGGTCCAGATATCAACAGTCCATCGAGATTTCAATTTTCTAGCAAATAATCTTAGCATTGATTTAAACAACAATACAAGATCTCCCTCATGAACTTCTCATCATACAATAGGTTTATCATGCCATTTTTTAGTTCTTTCCTTATAAGACTTATGCATCAATTCTAAGCTCATCCAATTCATCGAGTTGAAGCTTTCTCTTTTCTCCAGCTAATTTCAAATCAAGATTCAATCGTTGAACTGCATAATATGCTTTATGTTCTAATTCCACTAATAGATGACATAGTTTTCCATAAATCAAACAAAATGGTGTCATCCTAATTGGGGTCTTTTATGTGGTATGGTAGGCCCATAGATCATCATCGAACTTTAGAGACCAATCCTTTCTAGTCATAGACACTGTCTTCTCCAAAATTTCTTTGATCTCTCTATTTGAAATCTCAACTTGCCCACTTGTCTGCAGATGATATGACGTTATAATTTTATGACTTATTCCATATTTCTTAAGTAAGTTCTCAAACTGTCATTCAATGAAGTGAGAACCTCCATCACTAATAACTGCTCCAGAAACTTCAAACCTAGGAAAAATTATCTTGTTGAACATCTTAATGACAGTTTTAGCATCACAAGTAGGAGAGGTTATGACTTCTACCCACTTGGAAATATAATTTATAGCAACTAAGATGTAATGATTCCCGCATGATGAAGGACATAAAATCAACTCCCCAAACATCAAAGAGCTCAACTTCAAGGATAAAGTTTAAAGGCATCCCATGCCTCTTAGAAATATTGTATGTTTTTTGACAGCAGTCACAAGATAGTACATATTCCTATGCATCTTTAAACAAGTGTGGCCAAAAGAATCCATCTTGTAAAATTTTAGTTATTGTCTTTTTAGTTCCAGAGTGTCTCCATAAGATAATGAGTGATAATGATGCAGAATTTGCTTAGTTTTATTCTCAGGTACACATCTTCGATAGATTACATCACCACACTTCTTGTAAAGCAAGGGTTCATCCCATATGTAATACTTATCATCTATGAGAAATTTCTTTCCCTGCTAATAAGTGAGATTTGGTGGGAAAATACCATAGGGGAGATAATTCAAAAAATCTGCATACCATGGGACATTCATACTTGTGACAGATAAAAGGTGTTCATCTGGAAAGGATTCATCAATAGGCAAATGGTCATCTATGTTTCCTTATACATCTTGACACATTCTGGATAGATGATCTGCCACAATATTTTTTGCTCCTTTCTCATCTCTGATTTCTAGATCAAATTCTTAAAGTAGCAAAATCCATATGATAAACCTGGGTTTAGCTTCTTTCTTACTAAGTAAGTACCGAATGACTGCATGATCTGTATAGACTATTAGTTTTGACCCCACTAAATATGATCTAAACTTATCAAATGCAAAGATGATTGCTAGCAATTCTTTTTTTGTAGTAGCATAGTTGATTTGGGCATCGTCTAGAGTTTTACTAGTATAGTATATGACATACACTTTCTTGTCATTCTTTACCCCAACACTGCTCCTACAGTATAATCACTTGCATCACACATAATTTCAAATGGGAGTTTCCAATCCGGTGCTTGCATTATAGGAGAGGTCACTAAAGCTCTTTTAATCTTGTCAAAAGCATCTAGATAATTTTTATTAAAGTAGAATTCAACATCCTTTAGCAATAAATTGGTCAAGGGTTTGGAAATCTTGGAGAAATATTTTATGAATCATCAGTAGAATCCCGCATGACCCAAGAAACTCCTTATCCCTTTCACATTAATCGGTGGAGGAAGTTTCTCAATTACTTCTACCTTTGCCTTATTAACTTCAATTCCTTGTGCTGAAATCTTATGACCCAAAACTATTCCTTCTCTAACCATGAAATGATATTTTTCCCAATTCAAAACCAAATAAACTTCTTCACATCTCTGTAGAATTCTAGAAAGATTAGACAAATATGTGTCAAAGTCAGTTCCATACACAGAGAAATCACCCATGAAAACTTCCATTATGTCTTCAATCAAATCTAAGAAGATAGCCATCATGCAACATTTGAAAGTAGCAGGAGCATTACACAGACCAAAAGGAATTCTTCTATAAGCAAAAGTTTCATACGGGGCATGTAAAAGTGGTCTTCTCTTGATCATGAGGGTGTATAGGAATTTGGAAAAACCCAAAATACCATCTAGATAGCAAAAATATGTGTGTTTGGCAAGCCTTTCAAGCATTTAATCAATGAAGGGTAAAGGAAAATGATCCTTCCTAGTCTTTTTGTTTAACTTCCTATAGTCGATGCACATACACTATCCAGTAACCGTTTGAGTAGGAATCAATTCATTGTTCTCATTTTCAATCACAGTCATCCCTCCTTTCTTTGGAATCATATACATCGGGCTTACCCATTCACTATCAGATATAGGGTAAATAATTCCTGCATCTAGAAGCTTCAATACTTCTTTGCTAACCACTTCCTTCATGTTAGAATTTAACCCTATTTGATGTTCAACTGAACATTTATGATCATCTTCAAGTAAAATTCTATGCATGCACAAAGAAGAACTAATCCCCTTAATGTCATCAATGGTATAACAGATTACCTTCCTATGCAAGCTTAGTTCTTTAAGCAACTTTGTGGTCTCAGATTCATTCAAACTTGCATTGACAATCACTGAAAATATAGAGTTTGGCCCAAGAAATTCGTATATGAGAGAAGGAAAAGGTTTAAGTTCTACTTGGCGTAGTGAAGCTTCAAGTGTCTTAATGTGCTCATACTCTTTATTCTCATCATCTAGAGTATCTAACTCTCCATAATTCAAGCTTACCTTCATGGTGCCCTCTAATGTTTGAAAATATACTTCTTCAAATTCATCAATCCTTCTCCATACAACTTCATTATAACATTCTTCAAGGTTTGATTTGATCGAAGTAATCAACCCATCATCTATGTGCCTGAATGTTTCATGTTGGATTTGAATGTTGTCTCCTTTAAAGTTTTCAATATTATTGATCGCTGAATATAGCTCCTCTGTGATGTTTGACCCTTCTTTTAAACTTTGCATTTCAGAGATATCTAATGGGGGAGTCATGAAATTTTCCTCTAACCATTCATTGATGTTTTTGACTACTCGGTTAATCAAATCATATGCTTCATTCAGACTCCTTTTCATCATAGAGCTTCCAACATCCAAATCTAATTAAGTCTTGCTGGAAACAGAAATCTCAATGTAAAATATATGGACAATCAACCACTTTTCCAAACCATGGTGTGGACATTGGTACAACAAGTCTAGGAATCTTTCTCATGCTTTGCATAACGACTCACTATCTTTTTGCTTGAAGTTCATGATTTGATTCCTTAGATAGATTATTTTTCTTGGTGTAAAATACTTGTTCAAAAATCATTGCTCTAACTCATCCCATGTCTTGATGCTTCTGGGAGGCAAAGTGTTTAACCAAGCTCTAGCTAAATCTCTGAGGCTGAAAGAAAATGCTAGTATCCAAATTATGTTTTTTGGAACCTCTTCATATTTCATTTTATTACAATATTTGTATAATTCCACAAGATACTGATATAGATTTTCAAAATCTGACCCTCCAAATTAATCTTCTTGAATCTTGGAAATAAATATTGTGTCAAGAATGAAATTCTGAGCTTAAATCAGTGGAGGTATAATAGGGTCCAATCCCCTTCCAGATAGGGGAGCAACATAATCTTTTAGAGGCTTATTTATCATAATGGACTAAATTTGCTCTTCTTTTAATTGTCTTTGTAGATTTCTTCTTCTTCTGAACGTTTTGTTAATTTCACTATCAACAGGCAAAAGATTTCCTACAAAATTAGTCGTTCGCATACAAAAAGAACAATTCCAAGTACTTTCAAGTTAAGTTCAAGACATAATTATGTGCATAAAGATAAATTCAGAATCAAAGAAAGTAAATAAATTGCAAAGCTATTCACAAGAAATTTATTAACAAAAAGAAAAACGTCTAGAGTAACTAAATTGCATATCACTAATGTTAATCGAAATAATCCCCGACAATGACGCGAAAAACTTGTTGTCTCACCGCAAGTACACGGTAAAATTGTCAAGTAATAAAATATCGAACCACAGGGACTGTTAATTAAGCACTAGTCAAGTTTGCAAAGCGAGTTATCTAGACAATCGAAAGTTGATTTGAAGCTTGAGAACTAGAGCTTTAGAGAGTGAGTTGAGCGCTAGAGAGAAAGTTGAGAGGGAGAGAGAGAGAGAGAGGGAAAAAGAAAGAGAGATCACTGAGAGAGAGGTTCGCTTAGGGGAAATGTTTCTAGGATTTTAGTTTCACTATGATGCTAGTAAATGTCCCTAAAACATGTTCATCTCCTTACCCTCCATGTTTATGGTCATGTAGGGATTCTAACCAAATTACCAATATGAGACCACGAAGATCACACTAGAGTATTTATACCATTTTCATTCAGTGCTATTAAGTAGAAGAGGTAACATAGAAAGTCATGCTAACGTAACCCTTGGCCACTAAGGGCTCCCCAGGCATACAATCTAGATTACATAAGTCACTTCCTAACATTGAATTGGTGAAAATCCATTAAACTCCAATTAGCTAATCTCTTATGGGGAATTAGCCTTCATCTCAAGGTGAGGACTTTAGGAAGTCTGGTTAAGGTAACCCTCTATCACTAAGGGCTCCTCGGGCATACAATATAAAGCCTCTCCTCTACATGATGACCAATCCTTCACATCCACATACATTCACCACACACATATTACATCAAATACATACTAAGCACAACACACATAGAACAAGTCATATACACTTCATAAAATAAGGAAATGGATAAATTCATAATTCACACATTAACATCAGATCAAAATTACTCCCTACATTCTAGAATTCAGAGATTACTCCATGGAGAAGGAAGAACAAACCAAAGACATGAAAGAAAACATTCTTACAACCCAAATTTGAGAATGAAGGAGAAGAAATGCTTAGCGGGGAGATTATCGATGTCTTTGGGATGTTTCCTTGCTCCGGAGGTGGACGAATCATCTTGATGGTGGAGATGGATGTTCTAGGGAAACCCTAAAAGGGGGAAACCCTCTTCTAATGAAGGGGGAGGACCCCCGAATTCTAAGATGGGTCAAGCAAGGATTTGCTTGACCCTTTTATGGTTCCCCTAAATGGTCCAGATCTGCCAGGTTTGTTAGACTCTGCCAAAATAGGTTTTTCACCCATTATATCACTTTATCTCGAGTTGGACTATGAAACAATATTGTAGCTCTTGAAAGTATCTTAAATTTGATAGGTTAAATACCCCAAAAATCTAATCTATCCAAAATTTATGGTAGTTCAAAGTTTGGTCTCCAGTCTAGGCAGAGGATGTGACACGACCGTGCCTGGTAGGCATGGTCGTGCCTTTTAGCACTGCTAGACCGTGGTTTCTACTATTGTACTCTAAATAAAAGTTGTATATCTACAAGTAATCTACATTTTAGTAGTGATTCAGCCCATGTCTCCAATCATATGAAAAGTTACAACTGTTTTACTTTTGGTCTATAGTCTGCCCAGGATTTGACATGACCCTGTAACTCACGCGACATGATCGTGCCTCACAAGCTCAGTTGTGCCATGGAAAGTATGCTGGAGTGGAGCATGGTCGTGCCCCTTGGGCATGGCCTTGCCATGGGGTCTACTGGATTTGTTGAGGGATACAGCTGGAAGAGAGACACGATTGTGTCTTTGGTCACGACTGTGCCATGGGAGCTGCTCGAATGTTGAAGGAGATCTTTTGAAGAAGCATGACCGTGCCTTTTGGCATAGCCCAACCATGGGGGCTTCTGGAAATGCTGAGTTGAGCTTTTGAAGAGGTATGACCTGCCCGTGGGAGCTTCTAGAGGTCTGGCTATGGGCGACATTAGAGACATGCCAATATAGGCACGACCGTGCCTGAAGAGTTTTTCTCCCCAAGCTTACTCTAATGTCCATGATGCTTCATTTTAGCTCCAAATTACATCTTGTCAATGAAAATACAAAGAGAGTAGATCTCCGAATTAAAAAAATAAAAGCTTGACAATATAAGGAAATAGGGTGCGATAATGTAAATCATATTCAATAAAATATAAGTAGATGTGCAAAAAATAATGCCTAAAAATATATATAATTTATGCACATCAAGGGTAAATGGTACTTATGAAGTTAGTAGTAAAAGTCACCATCCCTAACAATTATATGTATAGCATTACAATCTTCCATTTCCTTCCTCAAGCTACCTTTAACTTTCTCAAGTCATAATCAAACCTTAATCAAGGGCTCAGGCTATGGTGGTGATTAATCCTCAAATGATAATATTCCTCGACTATAAGGTAATTTGAAATCAAATCCAAATCCCTCTAAAGTCTTATGATGATCATTGTTAAACAATCGAAGGTAATTTGACCTTCTTGACATCCTATACCTTGTGAAATATTAACCTCCACTAAATTTTAGATAAATTCAAGGGTAATCCTAAGATAAGTAGGATACATGTTGTCTAACCGCAAGTGCACGATTATGTCATTGAGTAATAAAATATCGAATCCACAAGGACTGATAATTAAGCACTATTTGAGTTTGCAAAGCAAGTTATCTAGACAATCGAAAGTTATTTGAAGTCACGAACGAATGAGAGAGAGAGAGAGAGAGAGATCTAGTGAGAGCAAATGTTCGAAGAGGGAGGAATTGGTTTGGGGAAATGATTCTTGGATTTCAGTTTCATTATGATAGTAGTTGATGTTCTATGTATTGTTCATCTCCTTATCTCAATGCATATGCTCTTGTAGGGATTCTAACCAAATTATCGGTATGGACCCGTGAA
>JBBUKS010220531.1:0-22637 GCA_038050645.1 Hedychium gardnerianum
TTGACTAGGAATGATTAAGAGTAGTATTCTCTATATCATCTCACTATCGATTCAAACAATCGATATGATATAGATTAAAACTAGCTACCCAAGGACATTATTATACTTAGTTATTTGGCACTAATACAAAGTAAGTATAATAACAAAAAATTATGTCTTTATTAATAATAGAATATGATACAAAAAGTCTTTAGTCAATCATCATATAATTGGCTCTAGGGCTTCTACTGACAAGACTAACCAAAATGGTGTCATTCTAATAGGGCTCTTGTAGGCAATTCGATAGGCCCATAAAGCATCATCTAACTTTAGAGATCAATCCTTCCTTGTCGTAGATATTGTCTTCTCCAATATACTTTTGATCTCTTTGTTCGAAATTTTTACTTGCCCACTTGTCTATAGATGATACAGCATTGCAATTTTGTGGCTCACCCCATATTTCTTAAGTAGGGTTTCAAACTGCTTTTCGATGAAATGGGATCCTCCATCACTTATGACCACTCTGGGAACTCCAAATTGAGGGAAGATTATCTTTTTGAACATCTTAATAACTGTCCTAGCATAGGGGAAGCTATTGCCTCCACCCATTTAGACACATAGTCTACAACAACTAGGATATAACTATTTCCACATGATGAAGGGCATGGCCCCATGAAGTCTATTCCCCATATATCAAGCAGCTTAACTTCAAGAATATAGTTCAAAGGCATCTCATGTTGCTTAGTAATATTACCTATTTTCTGACAGCGATCACAAGATAGAACATATTCTCGGGCATCTTTAAACAGATGGGGCCAAAAAAATCTAGTTTGCAAACTTTTAGTTGCCATTTTTACAGCTCCTAGGTGTCCACCATAAGTTGAGGAGTGACACTGATATAAAATTTTCTTTGTATCATTCTCAGGCATGCATCTTCGGTAAATTACATCACCACACTTCTTGTAAAGGAGGGGTTCATCCCATACATAATATTTGACATCGACGAAGGATTTCTTTTTCTGCTAGGCAATAAGATTTAACAAAAGAAACTCATTGGCAAGATTGTTTACAAAATTGGCATACCATGGTATATTCACACTAAAGAGGGATAAAAGATGTTCATATGGAAAAAAAGTGGTTAATGGATAAATCGTCCCCAACTTTTCCTTCCTCGTCATGGTATATCCTAGACAAATGGTCTGCTACCACATTTTTTACACATTTCTTATCTCTGATCTCTAAATTGAATTATTGAAAGAGTAGTATCCATCTGATGAGCCATGGTTTAGCGTCTTTCTTGCTAAGCAAATACCGAATGACTGCATGATCTGTATAGACAATCACCTTTGACCCTACCAAATATGATTTAAATTTATCAAATGCAAAATAACTATCAATAATATTTTTTCAGTATTGGCATAATTTATCTAGGCATCATCTAAGGTCTTGCTAGCATAGTGGATAGCATGCAATTTCTTAACCTTTCTTTGTCCTAATACTGCCCCTACAACAAAATCGCTAGTGTCACACATGATCTCAAAGGAAAGTCCCCAATCTGATGCTTGGATTATGGGAGCGGTTATGAGAGCACTTTTAATCTTGTTAAAGGCCTCTGAGCAATTTTTGTCAAAATAAAATTCTGCATCTTTTAATAGTAGATTTGTCAACAATTTAGAGATTTTGGAAAAGTCTTTTATAAAACGTCGATAGAATCCTGCATGGCCTAAGAAGCTTCTTATACCCTTCACATTGATTGGTGGGGGAAGTTTCTCAATTGCTTCAACCTTCGCCTTTTCAACTTCAATCCCTTGTTCAAAAATTTTATGTCTCAAAATAATTCCTTCGTTGACCATAAAGTGATATTTTTCCCAATTCATGACCAAGTTTACCTCTTCGTATCTTCGTAGGACTCTTGAAAGATTTGATAGGCATGTGTCAAAATCTATCTCATACATTAAAAAATCATCCATAAAGACCTCCATTATGTCTTCTATCAAGTCCAAGAAAATGACCATCATACACCTCTAAAAAGTAGCAGGAACATTACATAAGCCAAAGGGCATTCGTCTATAAGCAAAAGTTTCATATAGGCATGTGAAGGTAGTCTTCTCCTAATCCTGAGGGTGTATAGGGATTTGATAAAACCCTGAATATCCATCCAAGTAGCAGAAATATGAGTGCTTGGCCAACCTTTCAAACATTTGATCGATGAAGGGAAGAGGAAAATGATCTTTTCTAGTCTCTTTGTTTAACTTCTGATAATCAATGCACATTCTCCACCCGACAACTGTCCTAGTTGGGATCAACTTGTTGTTTTCATTCCTAACCACTATAATCCCTCCTTTCTTTGAAACTACATGCACTGGGCTTACCCACGGACTATCCGAGATATGGTAAATGATCCTCGCATCCAGCAATTTGAGCACTTTTTTTCTGACTACCTCTTTCATGTTAGGAATTAGCCTTCTCTAATGTTTGACTGAGCTTTTATGGTCATCTTGCAGTAGAATTCTATGCATGTACAGAGTAGGACTAATTCCTTTAATGTCATCGATGGTATATTCAATTACCTTCCTGTGCAAACTCAGCTCTTTGATCAATTTTTTTTGTCTCCGCTTCATTTAGGCTTGCATTAACAATAACTGAAAATATAGAGTTTGGCCCAAGAAAATCATATATTAGATTAGAGGGTAAAGGTTTGAGTTCTACCTGAGGTGACATAATTTTTAGCACAGCTAAGATCGGTTCCAATGCCTTTATCTGCTCATACTCTGGAGTTAAGCTATGACCTTCATTCAATCTTTGCACAATTTCTTCAAACTCATCATTTTGAACTCCTATCCTTTCATACATCAAGTTTGCCTCTTGAGGGTCTTCTAGTGTATGCTGGAGCACTTCTTCAAGAACATCCCCTTCTTTTCATAAAATTTCTTTGCAATCCCCATCAGAATATGTCTCAGTTGAAATAGTTAATCTATTTATCATTTGGTTCAGGGATCTACTACACCAAGGTGGTAGTTTATCCACTATGTCATCATGTTGCTCAAAGTTTTCATATGGCTCATTATTTTGCACTTCAAGGATTCTTAGTGAGGGAGTATCAAATTCTCGCCTAACCAGTCATTAATATTCATTACTACTTGGTCAAGCAGATCATATACTTCCTTCAGACTTCTATTCATCATAGAGCCTCCTATAGCTAAATCCAACTAAGTCTTGTTTAGAAATGACAACCCGATATAAAATATGTAGATTATCAACCACTCTTCCAACCCATTATGTGGACATTGTTGTAGTAGGGTCAAGTATCTGTCTCATGCTTGTCACAATAACTCTCCATCTTCTTGCTCAAAGTTCATAATTTGATTTCTCAGATCGGTTGTCTTTCTTAGGAGGAAATACTTGTTTAAAAAAAATTTCTCTAATTCTTCCCAAGTGTTGATACTTTTAGGTTACAGAGTGTTTAACCAAGCTTTGACTGTGTCTTTGAGGCTAAAAAGAAAGGTCAATAACAAAATAGCATATGCGGGAATCCCTTTATATTTCAATATACTACAGTATCTATAGAATTCTATCAAATGTAGATAGGGATTTTTAAAATTTGACCCACCAAAATGAACTTCTTGAATTTTAAAAATAAATGTCGGATTCATCATAAAGTTATGAGCCTAAATTTGTGGAGGTACAATATGACTCAATTCTCTTACAGACTTGAGAGAGGCATATTCTTTCAGAGGCCTATGTACCATTATGAACAAAAATATGTATAAGCAAAATTATACTATTTAGGATTATGTATATGAAAGTAAATAAAAATACAGTATTTTTGGTCTATGTATATATGAAAATAAAATTATAATATTTTTGGATTATGTATAGTGTAAGCAAAACTATGCACAAGTAAGTAAAATATAAATTTTATTAACAAAAGAGAAAAGAAATGTCTAAGCTGACTAAATCACTTATCACTAATGTTAATCTCTATAGTCTCGACAATAGTGTCAAAAATTTGTTACGTTCTCGCAAGTGCACGGTTACATCGTCAGTAATATAAAAGATTATTGACCCCACAGGGACTGAGGACTAATGTGCTAGTAAGTCTATGAAGCAAATAGCTAGACCAATCGAATTATTGGTGAAGGCCTGTGAACTTTAAGAAAGAGAGAGGGAGAGAGAGTGTGAGAGGTTAAGGTCCAAGAATAAGTGAATGCAAGAGAGTTGGAAAAATTTATTTGGGAAGCGATTCTAGGATTTTGATTTTACTATGATGCTAGATAATATCCCTAGAACATATTCATCTCCTTATTCTCCATACTTACACCTATGTAGCAAAGGATTAGTCACTATTTCAAGGTCTTTTGACCCTAGAAGTGGGTAAGTATCGATGCCCTTTGTCACTAAGGGCATAGTAAGTTTGATTGAATGAGTATCCTTTGTCACTAAGGATCTCCCGATTATCCAGTCTAGTATCCATCTTAAAATAGGAATAAATTCTTCACATCTACATGCATTATTCACATACACATTTTGTCAAATATGTACAATGCATTACACACATATAACAAGAAGTAAATATCTCATAGAAATAATAAAATTAGCATATCCATAATTCATACATCAACAAGCATATCATAGTTACTCCCTAATCCTAGAATGCAAAGTATCTACTCTATAAACAAGGAGAGAAAGCACGAAGACAAGAAGTAAATATTTTACACCCTAATCTAAAGAAAGGGGGAAGAAATGCTTAGCAGGATAAAATATTTATCTTCGGGAGCTCTCTCCTTGCTTGGATGATGGACGGAGTGGAGAAAACAGCCTCGGATCATCGATGGAGAGCCCTAGAAAATGATGGCAGCTAGACTTTGTGGGTTCCCTTTAAGGGAAGAACCCCCCCCCCCTCACAAAAGGAAAAAAATCCCCTTTTATAGATAGGGGGCACGACGACCCCTGCCTTCTGGACACACGGTTGTGACTAGAAGGCACGACCAGGTTTAGCTGGCTAGAAGCACGGTTCTGCCTAGATGGCATGGCCCCTATCTGAGGACACACTAGAGGCAAGGCACGACCCCTAGATGAGATCTTCTAGGAGTCTCACATGGTCGTGCCTCTAGGCATGGTTGTGGCCTTGGTTCCTGCTGGGGATGAGGTACGGTCGTGCCTGGATGGTACGGCCATGGCCTTGGCCCTGGCTGCTCTGCTTTTTGCTCTGCTTTCCACTCTGCTTTTGCTCAGCTCTCCATTTAAGCTTCATTTTGCTCCAAAACGCGCTCTGTCAATGAAAATAAAGAAGGAGCAAATCTCCGAACGAAGTGGAGTAAAATGTATGACAATATGATAAAATAGGTGCAATAATGTAGATCATAGTCAATGAAATATAATAGATGTGCATCATAAAGTTTCCAAAAATATATATAATCTATGCACATCACCCTACACCAACAAAAACTAAAAAAAGTTGAGTCACTTGTTAGACTAAGCACGGAAAACTTTTATTTAGGCCACACTAAAATGATTCAGTTGTCTTGCTCATTAGTGAAATTACATGATAGAATTAGACTGATTCGCTAGAGATTATGATGCATCAATCACACACATAAGTCTTGATTGCAGGTTTTACTTGAGGACAAGTCAAGGTTTAAGTCTGGAGATATTTGATGTGTCTATTTCATACATGATTTTTAGTATTCTTTTTTGCATTCATTCTATGTCATTTCATTCGCATATTTTGCATACTTGCATCTTGCTTTCTTGTTTTTACTTTTTTTCATTCAAAAATCTGATCTTTGCACTTTTTCATCCACACGATGTGAAATTAGAGCTAAAATGAAATTTAAAGGCCTTGAAACGAAAATTCAACGCAAGAAACACACTCTATCTGTGTCCCAAGACACAGGCATGTTCCTCAAGATGAAGTTAGACAAAGAACAGAGCGGAAACAAGTCTTTCAACACCTAACACGGGCAAGTCATGCCTCCAAACACGGTCGTGCCCCATCCAACCCAGCACAACACGATCAAGTCGTGCCCCCAAGCACGATTGTGCCTCATCCAAGCATTAGTTGAGTTTAACACGGTCGTGCCTCCCAGATCTGAGCTGGATATGCCCGGTCGTGCCTTCCTCCATAGGGAAAAATATGCCCAAGTCATGCCCCGTGGCACGGTCGTGTCCAACCCTCGACCTAGTCGCTGAGAGCAACATAGACAGGTCATGCCTCCCAGGCATGGCGATGGCATGATAAGTCTACCCCAACGGTTGGGTTGTTTCTAATGTACGTAGATTATATATATTTTTAGGCATTATTTGTTGTACAGCTACTTGTATTTCACTTAATATGATCTACATTATTGTGTTTTATTTTATTATATTATCATACTTTTACCCCTTTGGTTCAGAGATCTTCTCTCTTTGTATTTTGATTGACAGGACGCAATTTGAAGCTAAAATGGAGCAAAATGAACATTGGAGCATCATTGGGAAGAAAAACTAGCAAGCATGATCATGCCTCTTCCAGGTACGGTCGTGCTTTCATTGGCCAAGACATGGTCATGCCTCACAGGCACGACCATGTCTCCCAAGTGACCAGGGCTAGCTCTCTAGCAAGAACCATGGCCCGGTCATGCCTCCCAGGCACGACCGTGCCTTTTTAGAAGTAGCTCTAGCAATTCAAGCAAGGGACATGGCATGAACGTGCCCAACAGCACAATCGTGTCTCTCTTTCAGTCGTGCCTTCAAAATATCCAGAAACTCCCACGGCCAGACCGAGCCAAAGAGGCATGATCGTGCCCCACTCCAGCCTCTTGCCACGACATGGTCGTGCCATTGAGGCACGGCCATGTGGCAAGCCTCCATGGTCGTGTGAGTCATCTATTTAAGGGGATGAGATACCCTTTTCAAGAAGAGGAGAGGTTCCCCTTCAGTGAAACTTATTAGGTCCATTTTCACATTAATTTCAACAATCTGTCCAACTCTGGACCTTGAATTTCATCCGAAGATTTGACATCTACTAGATAAACATTGCTTCTTCTCTATTCTCGTTTGAATTGTATGAATGTTTCTCTTTTTGTCTTTAGATTGCAATTTCTTTGTTATGGAGTAGATCTCCTGGATTTTAGGATGTAGGAAGTAGTTTTGATGTGTTGTTGTATTTGATTGAATGACTTATTCCATGTGTGTGATATATTGTTTGTATTTGATTGAATGTGTGTGTGAAGTGTATGCATATAGATGTGAAGGATTGGTCACCATGTAGAGAAGAGGCTTTAGATCGTATGACTGGGGAGCCCTTAGTGACAGAGGATTACCTTAACCGGACTTTCTAGAGTCATCATCTCGAAATAAAAGTCAATTATCCACAAAGGATTAGTTAATTAGAGTTTAATGGATTTTCACTTATTTGATGTTAGGAAGTGACTTGTGTAATCTAGATTGTATGACCAGGGAGCTCTCAGTGACAGAGGATTACCTTAACCGAACTTTCTATGTTACCTCTTCTACTTAGTGGCATTGGAAGGAAATAGTATAAATACTCTCGTATAACCTCCACAGGTTCATGCCGGTAATTTAATTAGGATCTCTACAATGGCATAAACATGGAGAGTTAGGTAATGAATATTTCATAGTACATTAACTAGCATCATAATGAAACTGAAATCCTAGGATCACCTTCCCAAACCAATTCTTCTCTTAGCGACCATCCATTCTCATCTTAGACCTTTCTCTCTCTCTCACTCTCACTCTCAACCTCTAGTTTTCAAGCTCTCATAACCCTCGATTGTTTAGATAACTTATTTTGTGGACTTAGCTAGTGCTTAATCAACAATTTCTGTAGATCAATATTTTTTATTACTTGACGACTTTACCGTGCACTTGCGATGAGACAATAATTTTCAATCATTTTTCACAGTTGGAAAGGCTATAAAAAGCCCTTAAAGCCTCCAAATATGGAGGAGTCCAGTTTTTCTAAAGCCAAGAGACAACAAGTTTTTGACAACGTTGTCGAAGACTATTTTAGATTAACATTAGTCGATAAGCAATTTAGTTACTCTAGATGCTTTTCTTTTTATTAATAAATTTTTTTATTTTTTTATTTTGTGAATAGCTTTGTAATATACTTTACTTTCTTCAATTCTGCATTTCTTTTTGTGCAAATAATTCTGTTCTAAAATTTTGACTTTAAGGATTTGGATTTGTTCTTTTATATGTGAAGGGCTAATATTGCAGAAATTTTTTTATATATTGATTCTATGATTGACACAATGTCAAGTACATCTCATCATAGTAAACACTTTTCTGAAAGATTATGTTGCTCCCCTATTTGGAAAGGAATTGGATCACATTGTACCTCTATCGATTTATGCTCAGAATTTCATAATTGATCTAGCATTTATTTCCTAGATTCAAGAAAGTAAATTTGGAGAGTTAGATTTTGAAAATCAATATCAACATCTTGTGAAATTCTACAGATATTATAATACATTGAAATATGAAGAGGTTCCAGAAAGCACAATTTGGCTACTAGCATTTCCCTTCATCCTCAGAGATTCAGCTAGAACTTAATTAAATACTTTACCGCCCCGAAGCATCACGACATGGGATGAATTTAGCAATAATTTTTGAACAAGTATTTTTCACTAAGAAAAATAATCTATCTAAGGAATCAGATTATGGGCTTCAAGCAAAAAGATGGAGTCATTATGCAAAGCATGAGAAAGATTCCTAAACCTGCTGAACTAATGTTCATGCCATGGTCTGGAAAAGTGGTTGATTATCTACATATTTTACATTGAAATTTCTTTCTCTAATAAGACTCGATTAGATTCAACTACAGGGGGTTCTATGATGAGCAAGAGTTTGAATAAAGCATATGATCTAATTGACTGAGTGGTAATAAACCTTAATGAATGGAAGAAAATTTCATGACTCCCCAATTGGAAATCTCTGAAATGCAAAGTTTTAAAGAAGGTTAAACATCAAAGATGAGCTATATCTAGCGAATAGTAATATTGAAAACCTTAGAGAAAGTGTAATTCAGTCTCAGCATGAAACATTCAAGCAAATTGATGATGAATGGACTATTTTGGCCAAAACAAATCTTGATGAAGATTATGATGAAACTGTTTGAAAAAATTGGTGGTGATCTCGAAGAAGTACTTTTTCAAACATTAAAGGATCCCTTGGAGGAAATCTTGACTCATAGGAAGTCAAGAACTCAAGATGATAAGTTTAGAGACTATGAGCAAGAAATGGAAGAAGTTCCTTGCTTGTTACAAGAGTACGAGCAAATTAAGTCGCTTGAGTAAAGTCCACCTGAACTTGAAGTCATGCCACCTCAAGTAGAACTTAAACCTCTTACTTCTAATCTCATATATGAATTTCTTGGGGTCAAATTCTACATTTCTAGTGATTGTCAATGCAAGTTTGAATGAATATGAGACCAAAAAGTTGCTCAGAGAGCTAAGCTTGCATAAGAAGGTGATTGGATATACCATCAATGACATTAAAGGAATTAGTCTTTCTCTATGCATGCATAGAATGTTGCTTGAAGATGATCACAAATGCTCAGTCGAGCATCAGAGAAAGATAAATCCTAACATGAAAGAAGTGGTTAGGAAAGAAGTGTTGAAGCTACTAGATGCAAGAATTATTTACCCTATCTCTGATAGTAAATGGGTAAACCCAATGCATATGGTACCAAAAAAAGGAGGGATGACTGTGATTGAAAATAAGAACAATGAATTAATTCCTACTCAGGCAGTTATCGGATGACGTATGTGCATCGACTATAAGAAGTTAAACAAAGAGATTAGGAAGGATCATTTTGCTCTTCCCTTCATTGACCAAATGCTTGAAAGGCTTACTAAGCACACATATTTTTGCTATCTAGATGGGTATTCTGGATTTTTCCAAATTCCTATACATCCTCATGATCAAGAGAAGACCACTTTAATATGCCCGTATGGAACCTTTGCTTATAGAAAAATATCTTTTAGCCTTTGTAACGCTCCCGCTACTTTCCAACGATGTATGATGACTATTTTTTCAGATTTGATTGAAGACATAATTGAAGTTTTCATGGATGATTTCTTTGTGTATGAAACTGATTTTGACACATGTTTATCTAATCTCTCTAAAGTTTTATGGAGATGTGAGGAAGTTAGTTTGGTTCTAAACTGAGAGAAATGTCATTTCATGGTGAAAGAAGGAATTGTGTTGGGGCATAAGATTTCTAAATGGGGAATTAAAGTTGATAAAGTGAAGGTAAAGGTAATTGAGAAACTTTCTCTACCGATAAATGTGAAAGTGAAGGAGTTTCTTAGGATATGCGGGATTCTACCGACGCTTTATAAAAGATTTCTCAAAGATTTTCAAACTTTTGACCAATTTATTACTAAAGGATGTTGAATTATATTTTGATCAAAATTATATAGATGCTTTTGACAGAATTAAAAGAGCTTTAGTGAACGTTCCTATAATGCAAGCACTAGATTGGAAGCTCCCATTTAAAATTATGTGTGATGCAAGTGACTACGACGTAGGAGCAGTGTTGGGACAAAGAAAGGACACGGAAGTATATATCATATATTATGCTAGTAAAACTTTAGACGACGCCCAAATCAACTATACTACTATGAAAAAAGAATTATTAACAGTTATCTTTGCATTTGATAAGTTCAGATCGTATTTGGTAGGATCGAAAGTAATAGTTTATATAGATCACACAGCCATTCGGTATTTACTCAGCAAGAAAGATGCAAAACCATGACTTATTAGATGGATATTGCTACTTCAAGAATTCGATCGGGAAATCAGAGACAAAAAGGGGCAAACAATGTTGTGGCAGATCATTTATCCAGAATGTGTCAAGATGTACTAAGAAACATAGATGATCATTTGTCTATTGATGACTCTTTTCCAAATGAACATCTTTAATCCGTCACTAGTATGAATGTCCCATGGTACGTAGATTTTGTAAATTTTCTTTCCTATGAAATTCTCCCACCAAATCTCACTTCTCAGCAGAGAAAGAAAATTTTCACAAATATCAAGCATTATGTATGGGATGAACCCCTGCTTTACAAGAAGTGTGGTGATACAATCTATCGGAGATATGTACCTGAAGATGAAACTAAGCAAATTCTGCATTATCGTCACTTATCATCTTATGGGAGACACTCTGGAATTGTAAAGGCAACAACTAAAATTTTACAAGTTGGTTTATTTTAGCCCCACTTGTTCAAAGATGCACGAGAATATGTGCTATCTTATGACCACTATCAGAAAATGGGAAATATTTTAAAGCGGCATGAGATGTCGTTGAACTCTATTCTTGAAGTTGGGCTCTTTGATGTTTGGAGAGTTGATTTTATGGGGTCGTTTCCTTCATCATATGGCAATAATTACATCTTGGTTGTTGTAGATTATGTTTCCAAATAGGTAAAAGTTATAGCTTCTCCTACTTATGATGTCAAAACTGTCATTAAGATGTTCAAGAAGATAATCTTTCCCAAGTTTGAAATTTCCAAAGCAGTTATCAATGATGGAGGTTCTCACTTCATTGAAAGACAATTTGAGAATTTACTTAAGAAATATGGGGTAAGCCATAAAATCGCAATGTAATATCATCCGCAGACAAGTGGGCAAGTTAAGATTTCAAACAGAGAGATCAAAAGAATTTTGAAAAAGACGATATTAATGATCAGAAAGGATTGGTCTTTAAAGTTGAATGATGCTCTATGGGCTTACCGTACAACTCACAAGACTCCAATTGGAATAACATAATTTCGTTTGGTTTATGGAAATCCTTGTCATATATCGGTAGAGTTGGAGCATAAGGCCTATTGGGCAATTCAATGACTGAACCTTGATTTGAAATCAGTCGGAGAAAAAAAAAACTTCAACTCAATGAATTGGACAAGCTTAGAATGGATGTTTATGAACACACTAAGTCTTATAAGGAAAAAACAAAAAAATGACATGATAGATATATTGTGCGAAGAGAATTTCTTGAAGGAGATCTTGTATCGCTATTTAATTCAAGACTAAGATTGTTTTCTAAAAAATTGAAATCACAGTGGTCGGGACCTTTCAGAATTCAAAAGGTATAATCATATAGGACAGTTGACATATGGAACAAGGAATCAGAGTCTTGTAAAGCGATCTTAGGGATGCCTGTTAATGAGGAAGAAGAATATTATTTTTCTGAACCTCGTCCTCTGGATTGAGCCAAGACAGGAGTCGAGCTCACGACCTTAAACGAGCGCTTCTTGAGAGACAAACCATGAATTTTTTTTTTATTTTGTTTCTTTGTTTTTAGTTTTTTGATTTTGATTTTTATTTTAATCTATGTGCAGGAATTTGAAGAAATAATTAGATTGGTCGTGCCCATGGACACGGTCGTGCCTCACCATAAGTAAGGGCTGAATGAACCATGACAAGGTTGTGTGACTTCACACAACCGTGTCTCACCAAGAGCAACTTCTAGATCAAGTCACGGCATGATCGTGTCTTTTGACATGGTCGTGCCTCATTGAAAGTTCCTCCCAAAGTGAAATCCATATTAAGCCACAGTAAGGTCGTGTCTTTTGATACAGTCATGCCAAATTTTGGAGCAAATAAGAGAAAAGGTTATAGGGCAATCCGAATCAACCACATCACGACCGTGTCAAAATAATTGCCTCACAAAAAGACTTCATCATGGTGGGGTCGTGTCTAAAGACACGGTCGTGTGACAATAGCCCGAGGGTTAAAACCCTAAGGCACGACCGAGTTTTCTCCCACATGGTCGTGCTGCCTCTTTTCCCCCAACTTCACTTCTTTCTTCTTCACCACTCTCAAAGATTTCTTCCATCTCCCTTTTCTCATCACCTCCTCCATCCCTTCCAAAGACTCTCATCCCTACACTCTTCTCTTCTCAAGTAAGAGATTTTCCCTTCTCACTTGATTCTCTCTTTCCCCCTTGGGCTTATTCTACTATCTTGAAAAGATGATGAAACATCTTAAGAAGGGAGATGGCTCTTGCAAGGATGGTGCATCTAAGACCAAAGGCAAAGGAAAGCATCGGGCACACGACAAAGGTAACGAAAACCCTTATGGGATTATTTTTAGCGATAATGAACAAAAATCTCGTTTTAATTCCTTGGTTAAACGTCATATTGGTTGCACAAAATATTTAGATTATAATATTTTGGATGTTTTGGATCTCAAGGATGGTGTGGAATGGATGATAAATAGGATAGGATGAAAAAGTCTCATGAGTATGAACTATCCCACATATCCTAGAATTGTCTTGGAATTTTTGAGCTTTATTAATTTTCACAATATTTGCAAGGAAGAAAGGATTTTCTTCCGCTTGTTTAATGATAATTATGAGTGGACCCTTGGTGACTTTAATGCATGCTTTGAACTACTAATATAGGAGGAATCAAAAAGTCCCTAATAATTTTCATAGTAAATTTATGTGGGAAATACTTGGTGGTGGTGATAATGAAATGTTCAAATCCTCAATTTCTAAGGTGACTTTCAATGTTAATCCTGTTTTTCGTTACCTTCATCAAGTCATGAGGCATACAATATTTAGACGAAGTGATGTGAAGGAGTAGTGCGTAATTGTGAATTACTTTGTCTATGAGCTATGCTTAAGGAAGTTAACATCGATACAAGATTTCATTTTCTCAAGGACCTAGCAAGACTAGGGAAACTATTATTTTAGAAGGGTTGCTCACTCATATTATTATTGTCCTAGGGTGTGATTTAGAGGGATTGGAGGTAATGGATGGTATCCCTTGGATTGATATCGACTCATGTTTAGCAATACGCATGATTCAAAGAGATGGAAATGGATATAGTCTAACTTTGAAGAATAGTTTCCCATTGCGTTTTCCAAACTATAATTTAACTACCATTCATGTCAAAGAAAATTAGTTAATGTCAAATAATAATCAACATCCTATTCCCCCTCCAATAGAGTAATCTACTCAAATTTCCCCAAGTAGTCATGCTCCTTCTACTTATCGATTTGATTTTTTTTTTTTTAGCTTCATTCCACCTTAGATACTCTTTATTCGAATCATACTATACATGTAGATCTTTAGAGAGACGTCGTATTACATCAGATAATCAATTTCGGTGTGTGCGACAACACTTTAGGAGGGAGAAAGAATTATTTAAGTCAATCACTAATTTCATTGACCTTCAAAAGAAAGAATGGGAGAAAAGAGAGGACAATCAGGGCTTAATGCGATTAACTTGCATGGAAATTGATACTATATACAAATACCATCAGCACATGCATAAAAACAAGTATTGATTTCCTGACCTTTTTGGATTTCAAGGTTTCCCTGATTTTCTTCCATCACTACCCTATTGAGTTTTGTTTCATTGGGACAATGAAGTGTCCAAGTCTGGGGGATTTTGTATATATGTACATATTCTTGTTTTTACATTTGTTTCAGTTTGATTTATTTTTTTTAGTTAGTTGTTTTCAGTTTGTTATGTTCATCCGTGACATGTTAGTTACATAATCATCTTGTCATAGCATGGCTTGTCCTTCTTGCGAAAATGCTAGCACGCTTATTCTAGATTTTCATCTTGTGATTTATATGCTAATATCTTTAGTAATCTACTTTTTCCTATCTGTAATAGCATGTAGTGAGTTTGAGAATAGACCTAGTTTTAGAATCTCTCTACACTTTGCTTAATTTTGATGGTAAAAAATTCTGAAAATATTTATGATTCATAGAACCACTAGTATTTGTGCTTAATCTAAGGTGATTTTTCAATTATATTTTGGTTACTAGATTCACTCGGATCAAGTCAACTCATTTGAAAAAATCAAAGTCTTTATATTTTAGTGCTTCATCTTATAAGCACCATTGGTCTTAGTGCTTCATTTGCTTCATCTTATAAGCATCATTGGTCTTAGTGCTTCATTTCATAAGCACCAAAAAAAAGAATAAAGGATAAAAAAATAATTATCGTGAGTGCAAATTAATAAGTTATCCCTTTGAGACCGAGTTAGGTTACTAGGAAAATAACTGTTATATTTTTCTTGATCCGAGCTATCCTTTGAGACCTTGTATAGTTTGAGAGGGATGAACCATGTGTGGCACGTAAGTGCCTATCGCCGAAGGCACAAGGAACACGGTTATATAATGACTCGACTAGGCTTGGAGATTGATACTTAAAAAATTGGATCACTCTTCACACCATACACAGAGAACTTTTATTTATGTCATTCTCAAATAATTCTAGTAAAATGCTCATCAATGAAACTATATGATAGGATTAACTTAATTCACTTGGAATTATGATGCATCTTACTACCACATGAATCTAGATTATAGGTTTTTGCTTGAGGGCATGCAAAGATTTAAGTTTAGGGGTATGATATGCATAGATTATATATGTTTTTAGGTATTATTTGTGGTACATCTACTTGTATTTCTCTGAATATGATATATATTATCGCATCCTATTTCATTATATTGTCATGCTTTTACTCCTTTGATTCAGAGATTTGTTTTCTTTGTATTTTGATTGACAGGACGTAATTTGAAGCTAAAATGGAGCAAAATGAACATTAAAGCAACATTGGGGAGAAAAACCAATGAGCATGATCGTGCATCTTCAAGGCACGATCGTGCCTTCATTGGCCAAGACATGGTCGTGTCTCACAAGCACGATCGTGTCTCCCAAGTGACTAGGGCCAACTCTCCAGCAAGAACCATGGAGCAATTCCAGCAAGGGACACGGCACCATGGAGCAATTCTAGCAAGGGACACGGCACGGGCCAGCTCTCCAGCAAGAACCATGGAGCAATTCCAGCAAAGGACACGGCACGACCATGACTAAAGGCACGGTCGTGTCTCTCTTTCAACCGTGCCCTTCAGAAAATCTAGAAACTCCCACAATCAGGTTGTCCCCAGGAGGCCCGGTCGTGCCCCACTCCAGCCTCTTGCCATGGCACGACCGTGCCATTAAGGAACGACCGTGTGGCGAGCCCCCGTGGCTGTGTGAGTCGTCTATTTAAGGGGATGAGATCCCCTTTTCAAGAGGAGGAGAACCTACTAGATCCATTTCCGCATCAATTTCAATGATCTGTCCACCTCCGGAGCTTGGATTTCATCCGAAGACAACGATATCTACTCGATAAGATATCCATTCTCATTAGGATTTTAAGAATATTTCTCTTCTTGTCTTTGGATTACAATTTCCTTGTTATGTAGTAGATCTCTACGATTCTAGGATGTAGGAACTAGTTTTGATGTGATATTGATGTATAAATTATGAATTTGCCAATTTTCTTGTTCAATGACATGTTTATGACTTGTTCCATATGTGTGATGTCTTATTTGTATTTGATTGAATGTATGTGTGAAGTGTATGCATATGGATGTGAGGTGAGGCTTTAGATTGTATGACCGGGGAGTTCTTAGTGACAGAGGATTATCTTAACTAGACTTTCTAGAGTCGTCACCTTGAAATGAGGACCAATTCTCTACAAGGGATTAGCTAATTAGAGTTTAATGAATTTTCACATATTTAATGTTAGGAAGTAACTTGTGTAATCTAGACTATAAGATTGGGGAACCCTTAGTAACAGAAGGTTACCTTAACCGGATTTTCTATGTTATCTCTTCTACTTAGTGGCATTGGAAGGAAATTGTATAAATACTCTGGTATAATCTCCATGGGTTCATACCGATAATTTGGTTAGGATCCCTACAATGGCATAAACATGGAGAGTTAGCATCATAATGAAACTAAAATCCTATGATGACCTTCCCAAACTAATTCTTCTCTTAACGACCATCCATTCTCATCTTGGACCTTTCTCTCTCTCTCTCTCTCAACCTCTTGTTCTCAAGCTCTCACACTCTTTGATTGTTTAGATAACTTATTTTGCGGACTTAGCTAGTGTTTAATCAACAGTCTCTGTGGATCGATATTTTTTATTACTTGATGACTTTACCGTGCACTTGCGATGAGACAATAGTTTTCAACCATTTTTCACGATTGGAAAGGCTATAAAAGCCCTTAAAGCCTCCAGATCTGGAGGAGGGCAATTTTCTGTGTCACAAGGAATCCTAAAGTCGTCATTCCAACCAACCATCAAAGCGATCCATCTACCTTTAGATCTTAGAGTTCCTTCCAAAGACACCGGCACCAATTGACTAAGTTTTCTTTTCTTTCTTCTTACTGGTTTGAGATTGTATATGCTTAATTTCATATCTTTCGATTATAACTCCATCTCTATGGAGTAGTTCTCTTTGATTCTAGGACAAGGGAGTAGCTTATAATATATTGATACCTTAATTTGTGTGTTCTCTATTTTGTAATTTGTTCATCCATGGTGTCATTTTACTGTGTATACACTATTGTGACACTAACCTGCACCTTCATATCTCACATGACGCGGGGAATGATCGAAAGGTGAACCCAAATCTTCAACCCGTAAATAACCAAGACATGGGGAATCGGTCACAATAGTAGTCTGGAACACCATGAGAATTCATTGACTATCACAGAGCTTAATGGGTCCACCTCGATACTATCACAAAGTAAGGGAAGGAAACTCAAGAATCATGGGACATCATGATAGGAGGCTCCTTGAGAAAGCGATTCTTCAGCAATGTCGCCTCGAAAGTAGGCGTCGCATTTAGGTGGATACGTCGGTATAGTCCCAAAAATTTATATTGATATTTCAAGATAGACCAACCTACATGAGAACAAATATTGAGAATAGGGAATCTGAATATAGATTAGGGGTAATTGACAGTCATTGTGGTGAAATCGAAGTCCTAGGATTATTTTCCCAATTCCAAATTTCTTCCTTGACTTCTTGCTGCTTTCGACTTGCTCTCATTCTCATGAATTCTCACACCTTGCGATCATCTAGATAACTTACTTCGCAAATTCAATCAATACTTGATTTTATAATTTCTATAGATCAATATTTTTTTATTACTTGATGATAACCGTGTACTTGTGATTTACACACATCAGAAACCATAAATACCTTCATTGCACTACTCTCTTTTATTATTTATCAACTTTTTAAAAATCCAAAATATCTTAGGTCCATCAATGAGTTTTGGTTAAAACTCATTGATTGACCTAAAAAATTTCGATCAGACTCATTCCAAATGCTACAAATTTTTAAAGTGCCCCTGAGTCTATATATGCCCAGAGATAATAACTTGAAATCATTAACAACATTGAGCGAGAGGAAGGTAGTTATGATGTCAAACTTTAGTTCTGATCAAAGAACACTATGGGCCTAGTGTGGAGAGATCATGACCAAATGTTATGGGTTTGGTGTGGGGAGATGATGTGTGTAGATTGTACATGTTTTTAAGCATCGTTTAGCATATATCTTGTTATTTCATGATCATGATTTGCATTGGCACATCCTATTTCTATGTGATTTCGTTACTTTTACTCTTTTAGTTCGGAGAACTACTCTTTACTTATTTTCATTAATAGGACATGTTTTCGGAGCATAAATCCCTTGGAATGTAAAGTTCGAGAAAGGAGCACGCTCTGGACGTGTCCCATGGCACAGGTGTGATCCTATGGTCAAGAAAGATGAAGAATGGAGCGGAAAAAGGCTCAACACGGGCTAGCCATATCTCATCATCGTGCCGAACACATGAAGCATGCATGAAGAAAAAGGCTTTCAAAAGACTTTCGAAAGGGAGTTTTTAATCAAGGAACACGCTCCGGCCGTGTCCCGTGGCAAGGACGTGTTCCTCGGATGAAATCGGGGACAAAATGGTGCTAAAACGAAGCCAAAAGCCTCCTACACGGCCAGGTCGTGCTAAAAAGCACAGCCATGTCAAATTCACAACTTTCCCAAAAATGATCACGGCACGGCCGTGTCGAATCCTGGACTGCACTGTGGACCAATTTTAAAACGGCCAAAACTTTCATCTTGATTGGAGTTATAGGGCGTGTGACCTATCAAAAGTTAAATAATTTTAAGATCTACAACTTTACTTCAGGTCCATCCCGAGAAAACTTAGTCTAAGGGGTGAAAAATCAATTTTGACAGAGCCCAACAAATGGAGTAGATCTGGAAAATTTGGGAGATGTATAAAAGGGTCAAGCAAACCCTTGCTTGACTCATCTTGGACCAAGGGATTCCTTCCCCCTTCCTGGGAGAAGGGTTTTCACCTTCTAGGGAAAACCCTAGAGCCATCGTTCAAAGAAATGTCACAACGATCCATCCACCACCAGAGCAAGGAATTCATCTAAAGCACCGACAACGCATTAATAAGCATTCTCTTATCTCTATTTCATGTATTGAGTTGTAAATTATTATTTTTCATGTCTTATGATTGTATTTCCTATGCTATAGAGTAGATTCTCCATATTCTAAGATGTAAAGAGTAATTATGATGTGATGTTGATGGATGAACTATGAATTTGTCCATTTCCTTATTCTATGATATGTTTATGACTTGTTCTATTGTGTTGTGCCTTGTTCTTATTTGATTAAATGTGTGTGATGAATGCATTTGGATGTGAATGATTGATTGATCAATATGTAGAGGAGATGTTTTAGATTGTATGACCGAGAAACCCTTAGTGACAGAGGGTATCTCTTTAACCAGATTTTCTAAAGTTTTCACCTTGAAATGGAGTCAATTCTCTGCAAGGGAATAGCTAATTAGAGTTTAATGAATTTTTTTTAATTTAATATTAGGAAGTAACTTGTATAATCTAAACTGTATGACCGAAGGCCCTCATGTGATAAAGGGTATCCCTTTAATCGAACTTTCAATGTTACCTCTTTACTTAATAACATTGAAAGTGGTATAAACACTCCGGTGTAATCATCATGAATTTGTACCGATAATTTAATTAGAATCCTTACAAAAGCATAAGCATGAAGGATAAGGAGATAAACAATATATTATACATCAACTAGTATCGTAATGAAGTCGAAATCCTAGAATTGTTTCCTCAAGTCAATTCCTCTCTCTTTGATCATTTGCTCACTAGATCTCTCTCTCCCAATTTCTCAATCTCTTGCTCTCAAGCTTTCATACAACTTTCGATCGTTTAGATAACTTGCTTTGCAAATTCGACTAGTGTTTAATCAACAATCTCTGTGAATTTAATATTTTATTACTTGACGACGAAATCATGCACTTGCGATTAAACAACAAGAGACTAGGACCAAATACTGTGGATCTGGTGTGGGGAGACCAAGACCAAGTTGGTCCTGATCTACTCTTAGATCAAGTCCAACGTGATCTTTGTCTCTAGGAGACCAGGATCAAAGACTCAATATTATATTAACTTTCAATTAGAATGTTAGACCAAAATCACGTTGGGCCTGATTTGCTCTTAAATCAGATCTAACATTTTTAAAAATTAGCAATATCAACAGTATTAATGTAATTAAGTTATGATCCTGATTTTTTAAATTAGATAATTATTACATGCATATAAACGAGAGAAAAGAAAGGATAGAAAAAGAAATTACATGTAAAAATGAGAAAAAAAAAACTCAAATTTGACAGGAGTAAAACAAAAAATATATATAATTCTCAAATTTTGGAGCATTTTTTGGGCATTCCCAAACTGAGTGTGCCCTTTAGGAAATTCCTGATTTAAAAATTCATAACAAGTATGTAATCTCTACCGTAAGCGGTGGATGATTAACCTTTGATGTTATGAAAGTCATTGTTAAATTGCACTGCTTTCAATGTTAAAATCTAGAGCGCCACTCCAAACTCAAGTAATCTGTGTGGTGTGCTTTAATTTTGGTAAGAGATTGCTTTCTCCTTGGCCACAGTATTATTCTATTCCTGGTAATGGCTGAATGAGGCCATGGCTTGGTAGATGGCCCAGTTATGACACTGGGATTATAATTCCTTGCCCCAGTTAAAATGTCTCAATCGCAGATCTTAATCACGGTGAAAAGTATTAAATGGCGTTCTGATTCATCCAAAATATTACACATTCCAAGGACATTGGATTCGGGCATTCCAAAGAGAATGTCTAACTTACCGATGCAAATTTGCAGGCCAAGGGTTTCACAGAGTTTCTAATCAACATCACCGAAAGTGCTACATTGGATCCGCAACTCACTGATCAAAGAAAACGAAGCACCTAAAGAATTAGTTAGATGCTGTCAAGTAGCTCGATTGGCATGGAACATCCTAGCCAAAATTTTGAACAAGAAGAGAAAGGAACAAAAGAGCCTTCCATGGTAATGTGAGGAGCATGTCTTTGGTGTTGCATTGCCAGGTGGCAGCCTTGGATTTTTGGAAAATGAGGGCCGACGGTGAACACTAACGCACAACTGCAGATCATCTTCAGACACTCAGATTGGCAAATGTAATTTGAGGTTTAGCTGGAAAGATTCGCCAGCTTAATTAGAATGTAAATGTAATTGCTGTAGATAATGAATAAAACCTGGCAGGCTTTGCTCGTCACTTTTAGCCGGACTTTCAAGTATCTCTTCCAGAGAGAGAGATTGGAATGCAATGGAGTATTTGGCCCTTCTTGTTTCCAGGGCGTTGCTTGAAACATTGTTATTCTTCAAAATGAAGAAACCATAGGCATCACCTGTTAAAAAGACGAACAAATAATTGCTTTATGAGATAAAAGTCTTCATCAACACGTTTTCAACAAAATTGAAGTTTTCTTTGAATAAAAACACACCAGAACAAAAGTGAAAAATCTAGTAGGATGGCATCAAATATTGATTAACCTAGAATACTTTCATGATACAGGCCAGAGTAAAATTGTTACTGGCCGGGCAATAGCCATCATGATGTAATTTTAGCTCAACCATCACTTTACCTGACAATTCATCTTATCTCAAAAACATACGGTGAAACCTGGCAGATGATGAAGCCTGGTAGGTCAAAAGACAAAGAAGTCCAGAAGGTAATTCTTTTAGTAGCTCTTGCATAATTTTGATGGTGAAATGAAAAAATAAAGAAAAAATATTCAGTAGCCAAGAAAAAGGTAAGAAAATAGTAAATGAAACCAAGAATGAAATTTTTGAGCGCTTATATCAAAAATTAGATAAAAAAAAGAAAAGAAAGAGACATTTACAAAATAGTTAGAACGAAAGAGAGAAAGACAAAAGATCTTACCCAAATAAGATGTATTAAAAATAAATGCAATAAGATATTATTAAACGATGAGAAAATAAAAAAACGATGGAAGATGAAAGTGATTTTCATCAACTTTTTAATAAAGGTTTATGTGATCAACTTAGGTAATTTAAGTAGGTTAAGAGTATACAAATTTAAATTTTTATAGCAGGATTCAAAAGTATAACAAACTTTAAATGGGATGACAATGAAAAAATAGTTGGACCAGATGATATTTCGATAAAAATATGAAAATGCCTAGGAAACACAAGGTATTGAATGACTTACAAAGTATGTAAGTCATTCAATCTGATATTAAAAAAAATATATCTGATTAGTGGAAGATAAGTATTCTAGTTTCCTTATATAAGAACAAAAAAGACGTACAAAATTTTACTAATTATAGGGGTATTAAATTAATGAGTCATACCATGAAACTTTAGGAAAGAGTAATAAAAAAAAACTAAGGAAGGACACCACAATCACTGAAAATCAATTTGAATTTATGCTTAGAAGATTGATAATAGAAGTTATACATCT